>JAECUM010026701.1:0-14536 GCA_016617855.1 Megalonaias nervosa | reverse complement strand
TGTTCAATAGTTACTTCTCTGTATTATATATCGGTAAAAATTTCTTATACGTCGTCGAAGAGTTATGCCAGCATAGAAAAGGAAAGTAAATAATCTACAAGCTTACATAATTTGCAAACTAAGAGGTAATATCACAAGCCATGACAGACCCCCATATAAACACGATGACTGAAAGTAATGGTTGCTATTGAAATTTAAAATTTTCACAGCCACTTAAAGTCATTTTTGCAATTATATGTTTAATTTCCAATAATTTACGACGAAACAAAATACTCACGGGTTTACAATGGCTTTTTCTCAACAAGCTAATGTTTTGCGCTGACTTTCAATACATCTGACCATGTCTTTGTCTATGAATAAATCAGTTTCATGTAATACACTACGCAGAGTGTTTTGTACATAAGGGTACAGTCGATATCCGAGTATACCGCTCCTTCATATGTAACAGTTTACATGCTGATATCCCCTTTCAAAATACTATGACAAATCAGGGTCTACAAGTTCGTTCTACACGTGATTACATGCGCATAGCTTGAACCCTAATCTGTCGGTACATTATAAGACTGCAGATTGAAATGTTCACTGTTCTCAGCAGGGTGTGTGTAGAACAAGGACAAAGACGGTAGATTAAAACCTAGAGGACTTTGCATCAATAAGGAAAACATTGATAATATACAGATATACAGTGAGGTGAAGACTAACAGAATCCTTCATGTGATGTAATGATGGGTGGGAAAATTCAACGTCAAGCCCAGAATTATGCGATAGTCCCGGGCTTTGTAGCATGTCTGACGAAATTCGTATCCTGAGGGTGGATTTTTCCTATCTAACACTGATGCATATTTAAGGATTCTTCTTGGCATATTTCTGAATGAAAAATTAGGGTCGATGTTAGAAAGGCGAACTGCAACTAATAATGCAACTTTTAAACATAAAGACTTATGCAAAAGGGTCAAACCTTTAGATGGAGCTTAAAAAGTTTGGTGTATACTAAGTGTACACTGAAAATTCAGTGTAAACTTTAAATGGAGTTAATACACATATCAGAGTTCGAATAACAGTGGTGGTAGAGACAGACGGAAATTGCAGTAAACAGCGTCTGATACTGTTTGCTGAAGATAAATTGCATAAAGGTAGAAGTCCACTATTATCCCTAAGAGTAAACAAGACAGACAAAACAGAATCAGTTATGATCTAGAGGTGATTTTCGTTTCATCGCTAATAATGACAAGGTGTATTTTTTAAAGTCATAACAATGGCTTTTCTGACTCGAACAGGAAATACGTAATCCGTACCTGTTGCGAGGTGGGTCAGTGGAAAATGTCCTGTTTGCGAGGTACTGACTTCACACGCTACACGTTTTTGAACGCAATTGTATAGCAAATTATGTTTCTCTTGATTATTTTGAAAGAATGCTCGGTGATGGTTGCAGATTATGTTTTTGTAATAGCAATAGAAGGTGATGAGCAGTAATGTGATGAACAACAGAGATATTTCCCATCAGGTCAACAATTGAAAATACTATCATGCACAAGTCGGAATGTGATAAATTGCAAGACAGGTCGTATAAGACAGTCTATCAACACACTGTCTAAAAGTATGAAAAATGTAGTACAATACAAAATGAACAAAATTTGGAAAAAAATTAGTGTACAATTTCCAAAATTAGAATATAATCACTTATTATTTTTGCATTTAGTTATTTTCCATGAGTCAATGTAAATTTCATGTATTTTGACACACAGGAGATAAATGTTCAGTGTGGGTTTGCGAAACATGATGAATTTTTATACTGACGATAGACCAATAAAGCTTTACTTATTTATAACATAATTTGTTTTATATAATGTAAAATGCTTCATAGCGTTAGTTTCACATTGCCAGTCTCAGTTATCTATCAGTCTCATTGGTTGCAAATGCAAGGTTTCGCGTGCATTACGGTTGAAAAATCCGTAACACTTCTTGGACAAATTACAAGAACTTCTCCTATAATCCAGATTGTTTAAACGTTTAGCTAATGCATTCAAAAAGGTATATTTTATATTATAAATAAAAATAATACTTTCTATCTTTCATGACCAGCATGGATATAATTTGATTCACCTTGCCTCTAGGAAAGGAATGAAAGACGTCGTTGAAAAGCTTATCAGAAAAGGGATGTCGGTCAACTCAGCGAATGAGGTAGGATGACGTAGACCTCTCCTACGTTATTGTTATTGTTACTCGGTTATGTTATGATAATGGCATGTTTGCTTACTATGTAAATAATATTTTTTTTTCATATGTTGCATGTGTTTCTATCCACTTTAAAGGTCTTTAAGGACAATGTAAAATACAAAACCGAATGATATGAGCCACAAGTTGTGCTTTGTCACATTTTTTCACTAGTGACGAAGTGATTTCGAATAAAGTAAAATAGAAACGTATTGAAAGTAAAAATCTATATGAATATTAAAAATTGAGACTTTCATTCCTGAATATATTTTTTTCAGAATGGAAACAGCGCCATGCACTACGCAGCACGTGAGGGGCACCTTGAAGTAGTTGAGCTTCTCATCGATAATGGAGCTAACGCTAATATCTCCAACAAGGTACACAAACCCAGACCCGAGTTGATCAGACTCAGCCCGGAATTGATTGGCTTTTCCATTGCTTCTCTCTCTTCCGATGTGAGGCTTTCTCTGCAAACTTGCCAGCCTAGTTGACTAAATTCATGCAGTTAGGTCCTGTAAAACCGATGACTCCCAAGGCAGGCCAATAGATCTAACAACAAATTTTCGCCTTTCATCCTTTTCGCTGGGACTCATGAATGAGAGGCTGGGTCTTGGCCAGCTTCATCTCCTATGCTTCCTCCATTCTAGCTTCCCATGGAAGCCAACGATAACGACCATATGTCCGAGCCACATCGCAGAATGACCGAGGGAGTTCAAACTTTTCAAGTCTCCCACAAAGTTTATTGTTTGCGTCGTCAGTTAACCCCAGCTTTCAAGCTTAGCCAATGCTCCTGTTTCACCATGCCGACAGCTTTCACTCGCCATTCTTCCTCTTCTGCAAGACGTACTTCTTTCAAGACCATGGCATGTTTACATTTGGTTTAGCTGCCTGCCGTGTAGCTCATTTCAGACTTCCAAGGCACAACCTTCCCGTAGCCATTGTGCCTACAATGTCGTTGTGTCTCAGTCTGGATTCTGCCTCTTCAAATGCCTTTGCTGCCTCCCACTTCCTACCTGTCCGTACCTCCACTGCAGCTTCTCCCACTTACTCATCTGTACTATCTTTCAACATCATCACCTTCCTAGCCTTAGTGACCTTGAGCTCCTGTCACTGATTATAGTGGTTTGAAGCTTGCTGCCGGTAGTGTACGAGCCGATGCTACTGAAGCTAATTGTCACTCTCATCAATCGCCGCATATATGTATTGAATATTCTCTCAACTGCTTCTACTGCCGTCAGTGGGACTTGGTATATTAGAAGAGGATAAAAGATTATTTATAGAATACCAGGCTGAAATGTCTTGGGGTTTTTTTTCGCGTTTAATAAACATTTGAAAATAATATTCCTTAGTCTGGGCGCCTTGTGTCACTCGTGTAAGATGGAGAAGTAATCCAACATGTAGAGTAGGACAGTGACACGATTTACTTCTGCTAGTCTTTATCTGTTTTTCACTCAAGGTGAAAATTTTTAAAATGGGAGACACACTCTTGCATGAAATATGTGACTTTACTGTATTCCTTATTTAATACCTGCATGCTCAGTGGTCATAATGCATTTAAAGACTGATCTTTGTCGATGCTTTTCTTTCTTAAGAATAATTCAAAGGGTTTCGCCCTAAAAGAAATGTCTTCTAATTAAACTGCAATTCAGAAATTTATAAACTCTACCATTTAGGTACTTTTCCACTTTACCAACAAATGTCAGACTATAAGGTTAATTTCTGTGTAATACGGCACGACTTCTGCAGTCTTACCTTCTGGAACCTAAACAGACTAAAGGTGTCTTTAGGAACTGAATAGTAACTATTCACATATAAGTAAGTGCATGTTTTACTGCTCTGAAGTATCAGGGTCTATTGCACAGTGTGTTGAGCCATAAAGGGATGGATTCGTAATAGAGAATAGGGTAAGTGTCCGTATGTATTACGGAAATGAGACTGGAAGAAACTTGCCATGACGGTGTTCTGTGCACCTATCGTCTTCAAGAGTACGTACGTACCAAAATATATAATACTCTAGGTAAGGCATGTCTTGCCTCGATCGATTCTTCAAACAGTTATCTAGCTATCGCTATATTCACTACAATCGGAATTATGCCTATCAAATTTAATTCGTGCATGTTCACGGTTAATTGGCATGTCAGACGTACGTTCCAGCAAGCCCGTACCCAAGCTCAGCCCACTGCTAATCTGATCGGTCGGTGATAGGGTGAATAGGCTAAACATTTTGACATCTTTTATATTAAGATTTTATGAGAAAAGACGTGACATTAAATCTTACGTCAAAGTTATTCAAATTGTCAGTCTTTCTTTAGTTTTTGTTTTTGGTATAAAAAACAAAATCGCGAAATGCTATTATAGCCAACCAATGAGATTATGTGTGGGCGGACTTTAGATTTAATGATCATTTACTGCGAAGATCCAAAAAGTGCCATTAAAAGGGATTAAATGGATTAATTACTTTGTAGTGCAAACAGTTGTAAACCAAAGAAACTCAAGAAAACATGGTTAATGAATACTGTTAGAGATTATATTTAAAGAAATACAATTAGATTAAAAAGCGATGTAGGCATTTTGCATCATTGCAAACTATATTGTTACGTGACAAGGGCTCGTACTCAGTAACAAAGAAAAGAGTGAAAGCCAACAAGCTTTGTATATTTTAACAAAATAATTTATTTCCCTAGAAAACAATGTAAAAATTGGTAAATAGGACTTACATTTTGTGAATATAATCCAAAATTTGATCCTAAGAATGAAAACACAAGTCCTATCACTAAATAGTTCTATTAGAATCCAGGTTCGAATCTCGACGACGTACAAATATGGAAGGCTATGACGTCAGATGTGGTCCAATGTACGAATATCAACAATTCCTCAATTGAATCACAGTTTTTGTTTCCCAATAATTCCAGAATAAATTTCCATGAATATCTTTCAGAATTTTTTATAAGAAAGTCAACTTGTTGAGTTTCCAGGAGAATAAATTATTAAATCCAAAAAATCAGATGATGGCAACAAATAAAAATAACACCTTGTTCCTTCAAGATGTTAAAACGACTCTGCCAGAAGAATATTAAGAATGCGTATTTAAACCCCAAAAGCATCATTTCAAGTCTCGCGAAATGGGTCATGTGGTCTCTTACTACAAGAAATCCATCACGTACGCCAGTGTAACCCCACTTAAAAACCAATCATAAATAAACGTTGCTTACACATGGTGATCACGCAAGGAAAGTATGTCCCTGATACTGACCAATCATTTTAACTGCCTGTTTACGTTCTTGCCAGCCCAAGACGAACTAGGTTAACTAAAAATAATTCTCATGTAACACTTTTACGTCTTAAATAAATAACATTTAGTAAAAGAAAATATCTAATTACTGAAAAAGAATTTTGAATCCTTTCAATAATCATTACAATAAATTGTAATGAAACAAAAATAAAATAAAAAGAATTTTAAAACTAACACACAAGCAATTTAATTACATATACGTAACAATATTTCAAGAAATTATACTAGTGATCTGTTTTTACACGTTTTCCTTTTGTAGGAAGGAAACACGGCATTGCAGACTGCGGTGAAGTCTCAGCCTATGAATGTGATTGACAGACTTAAAGTCCTTGGACTGAGCGTCAACCATAGAAATCGAGTAAGTATAATTGATGACACGAATATCACATCCCTCTTACTAAACCATGCATGCGAGAAGTCAATTCAGTTTGCTGCATAACATGTGTTGTATTTAAAAAAGAAAAAAAAAACAAGAGTAGTTTTTTCTATAAACCGTTGTAAGTACTGTAGTGGGGCACCATAGCCTCAATGGAAATCCCAAGCAAAAAGGTCGTGGGCAACTCTAGACTCTAACGGGAATTGAAAAACTGGAACACCTGGGGCACCCTAACCTAAGTGGAAATTTAACATAGGGAATATTGGGCCTGTATGGCGTCAAAAAGGCGGGTAGAGGGTAAATTCAGCTTGGCGGGTGGCGGGTAAGTTCAGCTTGGCTAATGGCGGGTAAGTTCACGCTTGGCGGGTGGCGAGTAAGTTCACGCTTGGCGGGTGGCGAGTAAGTTCAGCTTGGCGGGTGGCGAGTAAGTTCAGCTTGGCGGGTGGCGGGTAAGTTCAGCTTGGCTAATGGCGGGTAAGTTCACGCTTGGCTGGTGGCGAGTAAGTTCAGCTTGGCGGGTGGCGGATAAGTTCAGCTTGGCTGGTAGCGGTAAGTTCAGCTAGTTCAGCGGTGAAACAATACGAATAATAACGTTTGGCGGGGCGGGTAAACAAACAAACAAACACAAAACAAAACAAAGACACACAAATATGGCAAAGAGACTAAATATTTTCGAGGCAGTGGAGTGACTCTGAAAAGGGCCTTTGGGGTTTTTTTGTTAACATCATTCCGTTAACGCAGAGGACATCGCACTGATCTTGATCGCTTCCTCAAACTTCGTCTAATCTCTGGACCGTAGATTAAGACTCTCTTCAGACAGCCTTGTCTCTCCACATAGATCCTTCGTTTCCAAAGGGCCGTCTCTGTCATCTGGGTAATAGCCCATGCTGATATGACATACATGGGATAGTCCGGGTTGAACAACATCGACGATAGGAGGGTAGACGATTCTACGTTAGTCCACATCTTGTGACGAGAACAGGTGAAGGGAATGAAGCGAACTGCGGTTATTTATAGCAGAAGAGCGGATTGAAACGATTGAGGTTTTTTTCACCAAACCTAACACGCGTTACAAAATTCAGTCACAGGGTGGAGTCTGTTTTCCAATCCGATGAGAGCTGCCTGTGAAGTCACATTCCGTATATAGATGTGCTTGCGTCTCTGCGTAGCGAATCTATGCGACAGAGTTAGAACATGACAGACACTAAGAAGACGATGAATTGGGATGCACCGGCTTTGGAGACAAGAAGTGATGGCATAACAGCGGCTACCAAAACCAACTCGATCCAACTTCCAGAAGAGACCGATTTTAATTGGGATTTAATGGATCTTATCTCTTCTTCGTAATAATTTGTTCCGGTACCAGCACCTTCGCCACCTTCTCCTTCACTACCGTACGTCGAGGATTTTAAACAGAGACAGAAAGAAGAACTGGAGAAATTTTTACAGCAGCAGAAAGAAGCAGAACAAGCTTTTCTCCTTCAATAGCAACAGCGAGAAGAAGAGGCAAGAAGAAAACGACAGGAAGAAGAAAAAACTATTCGACAAAGAGAAGCAGAACTCCTGCTACAGAAAGCTGGCCTATCCAAAGACACACCCTGTGGCATTCTTGAAATGCAAAACTTGCAAGACGTCTTAGCTCAACGTTACACCTTGCAAGTACATCCCCAAGAAGTACGTGGACCTCTGTTGTTTCGAGGCAAAAATTTCAAAAACGGAAAATACATTCACGTCTATCATCACGATGAACTTTTCGATACCATCACCAGTATCGCCAGATTCCTGAGATACAGTTATTATTGTGAGAAATATGACTATTGTTATAACAATCGAGAGCAACACAAGCATTGTGGATCGAAATGTGAGGGATGTTTGACCTCTAAACCCTGTCTTGACGAAGGACAAGAACGATGCATTGATTAGCTTCTCAGCGCACTTTTGTCAGCCCTACATGTTACCAACAACATCTGAAGACGCAAGGTTCACAGCAGAAAAGTGCTTGTCAACTCCTGAGATTGTGCCCTACTTGCTGACAAAGCATACGTACCAATAATGCCAAGGCTCACGTATGTTCAGGAAAGAAACGATGTCACATTTGTCATCAAATCGTGGAATTGGAAAAAATACTATTCCAAACATGAAGAGGAAGATGACCAGAAGAAAGGGAATTTCATCTTTTTCGATTTCGATTTCATGCAAGAGAAAGGCATCATTCACATTTCTAATTTCTGCGTTGCTCATCGAGCGTGCGAGAAGTGTAACCAAGAGCTTATCTTTAGTCATTGCCCTCACTGCAGCAAGATTCCTGGAGGACGTGAAAAAATATTACGGGGACCGAACACGCTGACCGATTTCGCCCAATGGATCCTAGACCCTATCGACGAGACGTGGAGTCAAGAGGACATCGAACATTATGGGAATTGCCGTCGCTGTGCCACGGTGATGGCTCACAATTTCTCTGGATACGATGGGCAGTTTCTTCTCAAATACTATACGGAACAAAGTACCGAGCGACCTAAAGTCACCTTGAACGGACCCAAAATCGTTTCCATGCAAGTGGGACAATTGCAGTTTAAAGATTCTATGAGTTACTTGGCCATGCCTTTGAGCCAAATGCCTGAAACGTTTGGAATGACAGAAATAATCAAAGGCTATTTCACGCACATTTTCAATACCGAAGCCAATCAACACGCCGTTCTACCCCATTTGCCTGAGGCTCACGAATACGACCCCGACAACATACGCACGGAACAATAAGCATTCTACGCTTAGTACCACACTCACGCCTCGGACCCCATCGACTTCAGGAAGAAATGTCAAATTATTGTCGATCCGACGTGGACACTTTACAGCGTTGCTGTGGAAAATTTTGAGAATTATTCATGGAGCTCGGAGGGATCGATACTTTAAAAGAAACATGCACCATCGACACAGCGTGTTCCTTAGTGTACCATCAAAGATTCATGCCCGAAAAAACCTTGGCTGTCATAAGCTCTCAAACGACAAACTTTGTCAAACGTCAATACTCGGTCAAAGCCCTACCCAGCGACAAGGAAGACAAATGGATCCAACACGCCCGCAACGGAGGAGACCAAAAGACCATCGGAACGTATTCGGTGGATGGCTGGAACTTAGAAAACCCCAAGATCGTGTACAAGTTTAACGGTTGCTTATTTCACGGATGTCCCATCTGCTACCCTCAACGTGACACTAAAAATCAGTTTTTACAACGTACAATGGAAGACTTGTACCAGGCCACTTGTCAGCGGCGCTTGAAGTTAGAATAGCAAAGATACCAAGTGAGTATGATCACAGTTTGAAAATCGATCCCGAGTTTAAACGGATCGTGGAAAGTTAGAAGCTGGTGGACCCTCTGAACCCGCGGGACAGTTTGTACGGAGGACGGACGAATGCCACCTGATTGGTGTACCACGCCGACGAGAAGAAAGGAGAAGAAATCAAATACTTGGACGTGTGTTTGCTGTATCCTTACGTGTGCAAATATCGTCACTTTCCCGCAGGTCACTCACAATTGCTGACGGAACACATCGACCTGGACAAAACATTCGAAAATACGAAGGATTGACCAAATGCAAAGTCTTGCCTCCCGCGGACTTATACCATCCCGTATTACCTCACCATTGCAAAGGAAAACTGATGTTTCCTTTGTGCCGTACTTGTGCCGAAACGTGCAACCAAGACCAGCACACCCAGGAAGAACACGCCTTGACGGGAACGTGGGTCAGCGTGAAATTGTTTAAAGCTCTGTACCTGGGATACCAATTGTTAGAAGTGTACGAAATTTACTACTTTTCCAAGACAGAACAGTACCGCAAAGGCGACGAAACTCAGAAAGACATTTTTGCAGATTACGTGGATGCCTTTTAAAAAATTCAACAAGAAGCTAGCGGTTATCCTTCTTGGTGCCACACTCCCGAAGACCAAACAAAATTCAAAGATAAGTACTTGGAGCAGGAAGGCATCACTTTAGACCACGTGGAGAAAAACGAATGAAGGCGATCGTTTGCCAAAGTGATGTTAAATTGCTTGTGGGGCAAAATGACACAACGACCGTGTTTACCCAAGACGGAGTATTTGTCCGATCCTTCCAGCTACTTCCAGCTGATTCACGACAAAGCCAAATACATGAAACCCGTGGATGTCCTTCGTGAAGACTTGATCCTGGTTAATTACGAAGAAGAACTGGACTTTGTAGAAGCCGACGAATTTGGAAATGTCATCATTGCGGCTTAGGTGACAGAATATGCTCGCTTAAAATTGTACGATGCTTTAGAACTGTTAGGAGATCGTGTGTTGTACTTTGACACGGACAGTTGCATCTACATCGATTGTCTTGGTCACCGGCACCCAGTCATCGAAGGAGACCCTTTAGGAGCCTGGACGGACGTTTACCCCAATGACAAGATTCTAAGTTTTGCTAGTGGCGGTCCAAAAAATTACGATTAAATACCGGGACCAATAAGGAGAAGTGCACGCGGAGTGTAAAGTGACAGGACTGACTCTCAATTATCGAACCAGTCAAGTGGTGAGCTTTGGGGTATTGAAAGAAGCCTTGCAGTCTGGAGAGGATCAAGATTTTCAAGTGACCACCTACCAACCTCACAAGATTGTACGTTTAGCCATACACCAAATTGTCAGTCGGCCATTAGAAAAAGTCTATCAAATCACGTACCAGAAGCGAGTGCGACTTCCCAATCACTTCACTTTACCTTACGGTCACATCAATATTGGTGAGCATTTAAAAAAAGAAAACGTCCGAGACCGAAAGTTCATTGTAACTACCAACAACTAGCGAGAAAGATTGATACTTTTTAACAGACCACACCATTCAAGTTCGGTAATTCTCAAGTGGAGTGCGATGCTGTGCCTTGCGATTGCAGGGATGCCGTACACTGTGACCTCAGCCATTCAGAACCACATCATGGGAACTTTGCTATGACCACTATAACCATACCTACCATGGAAAGTGATGATGTGCGTATCAAACCTAATGGATACTAAAGCGATGCCACTCGTTATCGTACACCTTTTCACTTTACTGGTTTTCATTGTCAATGTCATCCTCCACGCGAAACCATGCGTCTAACACCCTACGGATGTCATCCAACCCTGAGCAAACTCCTGTGGATTACACCGTACCCTCATCGAAATGAACCTGTGACAGAAAAATATTCGTTCCCTTTGCGTTTGCCTTAATACTGCGATTTTGAAAGTCGATTCCAAACATTGCAAGGAAAATGACCTAAATATCTGGGAGGACTTGCCCCCGAAGAATTAGCCAGAGCTGGATTTATCTACTTGGGTGAAGGTGATAAAGTCAAGTGCTTCAGTTGCGGTGTGTCATTTCACGTGTGGGATCAGAAAGATTGCGCTTACCTGGAACATGCTCGATGTTCTCCACACTGTCACTACCTACCTTGAGTGGGACGACCTCAGTAATCTTTTGATGGATACTTTACAAGAGAACATTTGTGGTTTGCCTGTGGAGTTGAGAGAACGCATTTACCGAGAGTTTGTCAAAATACAAGTGAAACGCAAACAACAATTGCGTCCGTTACGTGACCTGTGTTAGAACAAATAGTACCTGAATGGTATAAGAGGACTGATTCATTTGAAAGCGTTCCAATGGTCAGACATTGTTCAAGTGACCAAGGACCAGAAGGCTTTGGTTGCTACTCATCCTACTTTTTACAAACTAGCCATACTACACCGAATTCCAGAGGAAGAGTTTATGGGTTAACAAAATCTTTTACACGAACAAATCTTGGTTCAAGAGGAAACGTCTTTGCGACGTGTGGTGTGTGAATTAGTTACTAAACAATTTTGGTACGGTACTGAAATAAAGCCGCTTCTGTTGAAAAAGTACATTTATTACCTCGGACATAAAGAGGTATAAAAACTTCCTACCATGCCACGACCTTTATCATTAGTGATACAACAATTGTCGTGGAAGGAAATCAATGACAGTATTCAGACTATGGAGGATTACGAACGCTTTTTACGAGAACTGTATCCAATTAATTTGGGTCATCGTGTGGTTTGTCTTATTGACTTGCTTTCTGGGATTTCGTTTACCAGCCGATTCCTTGCTGGCTCTTTACGATCTGTACTGTGAGGTACCACCAAAAACATGAGAGTGGTAGCTTTAAATGTACACGAAAGACTAATTATGTTAAAAGCCTTGCGCTTTCATCTTGATGCTTCTCGACCTCTACTGGGAAAAAAAGATTTGTCAATTTTAGTCACTGAATATGTTCACGAAGATGTGTGTGTAGCTTGTGACATACACCCACACTGGCCAGATGTACGTGATTGGAAAACTTTGGGTTTTGAGGCTTAGACAAAAGAAGCGGAGAACTATGCCCAAAATTTGTGATCATAAATTCAAACGTTCAGTGAAAAAACTAAGTTTTAAACCTGTGTTAGCCACAGTGTCAGAAAAAGAACCCGACACCGAGGAAACAACTCCACTTAGGACAAGACCATCATTGACATGGACATTCCCGAAAGGTCATTCAGACAGGACCCCTGTGTGACTGTGCCAAGTGTAGAGCCTCTAAGGATATTACAAACTGTCCCTAGGACATCACACCTTCGTCGCCAAATTTATGTATAGTGACTTGTTAATATTCCACTTTGATCGTTTTGATGTGTATTTATCGATGTACTTAACCATTTGGCTTTTATGTATTTTTGTCTTTCGTGTTCAGTTTTAAAAATGTTTTGAAATAATCGTGTCCTGAAAAAGTATAAAAATCCTTGTCTTGTCTGTCGACATTCCCTGCACTATGGCTACCTCTGCTGTCTCTGCTCCATCTTCCTCAACTTTCAAAGTCATCGACGAATACTTAGATCGTGCTAGCTTGGAGGGCTTGTATCTTCGCCATCCCTTTAACATGTTAATTGGTGGACCGAGCGGTTCAAGCAAAACCGAATTTGTCAAATTTTTGATCGAACATAAACCTCATTTGATCGATCGTCCACCTCAGCGTATCGTATGGTGTTACAAAGACTGGCAATCGGCCTACAGCCTCCTGCAAGAAGGTCAAGGAGATTCCATCGTGTTTGTGGAACGTATTCCTGGCGAAGACGACGGAATCGTGTCTGACTCCAGTCAAATTCAGCTGGTCATATTCGACGACACGTCCCCGTCGGCTTTAAAAAAATCTGTAAAAAATCTCGGACAGCTTTGGACTGTCTTACACTTTGTCAACATGACTTCCCTTCAGTCCCATACTCAAATACGTGCTCGTGTCTTAGAAGCCAGTCTCAAAGAAGTCTTACTATCGTTTACGGTGACAGCACGTCAATTACTAAAAGGCATCATTCACATTCCTCATCAAGCCAAACGCTTTTTTGAGAGAAACAAAGTAGCCTTGATGCAATTGGCACATCCCCGCATCGACACTCAAACCAAAAAGCAAATCTTTTTGAAACCTGGAGGCCGCGGTTCTCTAGGAGGTGTCATCATTCGCTCCATCTTAAAATGGGATCCCAATGCTCCCAAAGTCATCCCCAGGAAAAAAGCCACACCCCGACCCAAACGTACCTAGAAGAAAAAGAGCAGTGGTGTCAAGACCAGGTCACAGCCCCAGAGAAAGAAAAACCCCATGGAAAGACCCCCAGAAATCAGCTTCTAGCCGCAAGAGAGGCACTACAGTTCGTGCGAAGCCATACATTCCCAAGCCACGACCTGCAGCGACGGTGACCGCGTCTCCAGTAGCCTCAGGTTCTTCCACTTTCTAAAGGAAGCGCACACCACCACCACTCTCTTGCCAGAAATAACACAAAATGAAAGGACTGACTCCTCGTTTAGCCAAACATTGGGACGTGTTGTCCGTTCTGTCCAAAGCTACTCCACCCATGCACCCATGCGAAAACAACTCATTCAAACCGCTTCCAAAGACGTCATCGATACAGTGTGCGAATGTTGTCTGAATGTATTGAAAGGAACGATACCTTTATCTAAACACCAGAAAGAACGCTTCGCCAAACATCGACATGTTCATCGCCAAATGGTTCAAAAGAAAATACTTATCCGTCATCAGAAAAAGATGTTGGTGAAACACGGAGGATTTTTACCCCTGATTGGACCCATTGTCAAAGGAATAGCTGGAGCCATGCTGGGAGGACTCCTGGGGGGGTGTTACCCATGGGTCCAAGATAAAAAGTACCAAGAAGATAAAAGGGAACTCTGTGGTCCAAAGATCTCAGACGTGACCTTTGGAATCTGATGGAAGGACGAAAACTCACTTTAGTGCCTTGCAAACGATGGATGGAATTCCATCGTTGGCAAGAACAACGCACCCCACATTTACCTCCATATCCTCATTTGACCGAGATGTTCCAGTTACAACACGAATTGCAATCGGTGATGGATCGCAGTGATTTGTCACAAACTGAAAAATCTCAACGGTACCGTCAAGTGTTGCAACGACTTCAACTCTTTCACCAGAAAGCTTCAGACGAAACAGCTCGACCGACTCTGGCTACAAATATTTGTTTTGTGTCATCGACGTCTTTTCGAAATTTGCCTGGCTCGTACCATTGGCTTCCAAATCGAGCACTGAGTTAGTGCGAGCCCTAAAACTGGTGTTGAAACAAAGCGGTCGTCACCCTCTTCGATGGCAAAC
>JAECUM010026700.1:0-13444 GCA_016617855.1 Megalonaias nervosa | reverse complement strand
CTCCAGGGGCCCCCACTGTAGATAGTATACTCAAACTGATATAATATTTACCAAAACTGTGAGTATATGATACCCCACTTTTCGACTTTGCAATCATAATCACCCTTATTTGTAACAATTATACCCTTCCTGTTAATTTGGTATATGGTGAAAATTGTTATGCCACTGGTATGGGTACATTTTTAAATTACAATATTACCAACTGAAGGGGTCCAACTTGTACACCGGTCATTAGAACAAATATATTGTCTTTTTATTGACACCTTGGACACAATACTGGCCATAGCATGCCAAGGAAGCATGGAGCTTAATGCCTCTGTCAAGGACATACGGAGGCAGCCGGTACAAGATAACTTGGCCCGGCATAGAACCAGCGATCACTGTATAACGAGTCCGACGCAATTCATTACAATTTCCTATATAATTGTAGTAGTAATAGTAGTTGTTGTTATTACTCTTGTTCTAGGTAGTTGTGGGGATGTGTAGCTGTTGTTGTGATATAATGTTTGTGGCAAAGTGGTATTTGATTCCATATTTCAAGTGCAATTCGCAAGTGTAAAGTTTGCATATCTAATTAAACACAAATGTACCAGCAATTGGTAGAAAAGACACCAATATCATTGGCTACTTGAATCACCATTTATATCTGTACTATTGCTGCTACTTCAACCGTTCAAATACCTAATACGATTTACTAACACCACCACCGTTACCGCTACTAGTACTATTACTACTATTGGTAGTACTAATGTTTCTTAAGGTCAAATAAAGAATTTCGTTCAAAATGAAAGAAAAGGAATAAAAATCAGTACCCATACGACAGTAAGGTTTGGGATATAGTAGTAAAGACCCTCGGAAAGCATCGGTGACCGCTGGGCACATGGTTTCCACCTCAGTCAAATCACACGCATCGAACGCCGTATAAAGTCTGTAAAAGAAGATAACGGGAAGGTTATTTATATTTATATGCAGACAGACAGAGAGAAATAAAAGTTGGTAACGGCGCGGGAATTATTTCTTCTTTGGGGCTGTGGGAAGGGAAAAATTAGGCGTCAAAAACAAACAAACGCATGCATACGAAAGACGTGTACAAAAATACATGGCATGTGTTCCTACAGAAAGCAATCTTAAGTTTGTAGGAATGATTCAAATGTGTAAAGCGACAGAAACGAACACATACACATACACCTGCAAATGGTATACGCACTCTGAGTAGAGTAAAATCCTTTTAAACGTTATATAACTTCAATAAGATTTAAATTAAGATAGCACTTTGACAAATCGAACAAGGTGGGATTTATATCTTTTAGATCGGGGTACCTTAGCCAAACTTACATGTATGAAACTGCGATCAAGTAATAAACTAGCGCTGTCCCTTCCGTTGGTACTGCCGATTCTGTACCAAAAAGTTTGGGTGAGGCGGCAATATTGTTGCATCTTTAAAAATGTACATACTAGCTATATAATTTTATCAGATATTTTCAGGTGTTGACAATACGTTAATAGTATATTTCAGCAGCACAGAAGCAATCACTTTTTGTGTGAAGTTCAACATTTAGCAGTACAACAACAAAATGCCAGTCGAAGTTAACATGTCACGACGTGCACCGGTTATATTGCTAATCATTGCTTCTAAATCGTTCTTGTTGTTTTCTGTCAATTCCCTATCGCCAGGCAGATGTTTTCAATATAAAGAAAAAGAAGTTTGTACTTATAATTCAACTGAAGTAAGCTTTATATTTGTTTAAATTTATTTTGTGCTTTTTACTCGTTTCCAATTTATTGAGCAGTCAAGGTGAAGTAAAGAGAATATAGTTCATTTACTAGTATATTCTTACGGCATTTCAGACGATATTCTTCGTTTACTTTGCAACTTTCTATTTCATACATTGTATACAGATTCAGATTTAGCGTTATTACATCAACTAAATACAAGAGCTAGATAATAAAGAATACCTGTCAGGTATTAGAATAATTAAATACAAGAGGTTAGTAGTTATATCGGGACATTGGGGGTCATGGGGGGATTAATATTAGCCCATAGGTTAACATGCGGGAGATTATATAGGGTCATACGGGAAATCCTATGGTAAATGATTCTATAGGTTTAACATGCAGAAGACTCTATGGGGTCAAACGTTTTTATAGTGTCAAAAGTTGTATAGGGTCAAATGTTTTTATAGAGTTAAATGGGAAAGAGAAACATAATAAACACAAGATGCAACATAGGCAAACACATATGGCAATGATCTGTATCTCTCGTTTATACAGATCTGGTTGGCCCTAAGTGTCAACCAAAGTGAGTTTACATAAGTGGCATCTCACCGGTCTTCTTTTTTTCCTTAAACCTCCTCTCACAGATGGATCCTCTTCAGACAGTCTAGCCTCTCCACATAGCTTCTTCTCTTCCATAGGGCTGTGTCAGCGAGTCTGGTAATGGCCCATGATGATCTGATATACATGAGATATGACTTGTTAAAAGCATTCCGACACGAGTATGAATGCCTCTACACTGGCATACATCTTGATCAGTGCTCAGAACAGTTGAATAAGAGGATAAGACTATTGTATTTATAGCTGCGGCCGGATCGAAATGGATTGAAATGTTTTGCCAGTTAAAATGCGTGGTGCAAAATCCAGTCAGAGCAGGGTTTCTCTCTTACGATCAGAAGAGAGCTGTTGCATGACGTCACATTTAGTATATAGGCGTGATAGCGTTCAATTGTATGTATTGGGGTGCGCCTATTAGGGATACGAGGAGAGATGGTATTACAGCTATGAAAGCAGCTGTAATGCTTCCAGAAGATTCTGATTTTAATTTGGATTTGGCGGGGTTTCTGTCGCAAGAAGGTTTACATGTGCCAGTAGTAGCACTACCTTCACCACTATCTCCATCGCTGCATTTGGTAGAGGATTTTAGAAAGAGACAGTGGGAAGAAATGGAGAGGTTTTATTCAACGGCAGAAAGAAGCAGAATACCTACTTGGAGAGGTTTTATTCAACGGCAGAAAGAAGCAGAATACCTACTTGTTATTCAACAACAGCAACTAGAGGAAAAAGGAAAAAGAGTAGATGAAGAGAAGATAAAAACTCTGAAATGTGAAAGAGGACAGAAGAATGACGGTGAAAACAAATAAAGATATATTGGGAGAATTAAGGTATTTGTATCAAATGTATCTGACTACCTTAACACGACCAAAGAGAACGAGACTTTCAAGTGCCAAACATTTGAACCCTTACATTACCACATCTACGCTGACTGCCGCTGAGATACCAAAAGCAGGTACTACTATTATTATTACTACTACTACCAAAGCAACAATATAAGGAAAAAGAGTAGACCTTGGTCATGGAACGGGCTTAAGGCAGTTAAAGCTCATCGTCTCAAATCCATGAGTTTGCCAAAAACAAACGACCAACAGTCCTTTTCAGGACCACCCAGTTCTGTAGAAATGAGATGCTACTCAGATATTGCTGATTCAAGTAAATCTTAAATCTCTTTTTTGCATGATTAAATCGTGTGCGTTTGTGAGTTCATGTGTATTTATCATAAAGTATAAAAATTAAGTCAAATAGACACGTGACGTCTTATTTGGTATATTCTCTACTTGAATCATAATACAAATTTTACAACACAACGCAAAAATCTATTTCTTCTTTCTTTATTTCACTGGCATGGGTTCTTCCTCGTCTTGCTTTTCTTCTGGTCTGGATTTATTGCATTTCTTGATGGGGATAGGTTCTTCATCTTCTGTTTCTGAAGGCATCTCCTTCTCTTGCTTCTTTTCTTGTTTGTTCTTTTTTTCTTAGGACACTCCAGAGACCAATGTCCTTTCTTCGGACAATGATAGCTGGTATCTTTACCTTTGTCTCTTTTATTATGATGTTCCTTTGCCTTGATAACGTGGCTATTCTGGAGTCCAATGTCCGTTCCCCTGACAGATGTAGCACGTATCTTGACTTTTATCTCTTAAGTATAAGCAGTCCGTCGTTTTCTCTGAGGTGCACTTTTGTATGACTCTCTTCAAATCTCTGAATAGAAGTGCGATCTGTCTTGACTCTTCCATCTTCACAGATTGATAACTGAATGAATACTCTTAAGTTCAGATACCGGTCTATTATATATGGACCAACTGTGTGTCAAACTTAGTCAAAAGAAATTTTCCAATCAAGATGAAACGATCGCACAATTCCAGTAAGAATCTAGAAGAAAGTAAGAGGCAACGACATGCCGTATCGCCTCACACACAACCTGAGGTGTTGGATCGTGTCCATGCAAGTTATTTCGAAGACGAAATGAGCGAGCCTGAATCAATGCCCTCCATTTCTGCCTCAAGACAAAGAGAGTACAGACCCACCCACCCCCAAAAAAGTCGTTCGGTACCTCCCAAACGTTATTAGCACATTCGAAAGACGCAAAAACTCATTTCCAGAAAATTTTGAACCACGGCTTACACCTACATGGTGATATTTATAGAGTTCAAGCCCGAAGTGCCACCTGAGAAAGTAGAAGGTTTCATCACCGATTTGTGGGATTATTTGTTAGAGACACTGAAACAACAATGCCACGCGAAAGAGGACGATCGTTTGAGAATCTCCGAGTCCATCCATCACGATTGTTTGAAGTCTCCAGTTTCGATTGAGTTTAGCACACCTGTATAATTGACATCGTCTAAAAACTGAACGCGTTCAAGAATCGAATGACGAATTTAACACTACGATGGAAAAGCCACACTTCACATGACTCACGTTTCACCGCTTAAAGGTAGCGAGCCACGCAAAGTGTTCTTGGTGAACGAACTTCTCAGTTCCAAACGCAGTATCGTCCAAACTAACTTCCAATACCATATGTCTTGACCCATGCAATCGTTGTGGGTCGAACGTATTCTGACAAGAACGAAACCGCAGAATGGAAAAGACCATGGGAGAAAATTGGGAAATCGGACAGAGCCAAACAAAGAAAAGAACCAGAACTATGTTACAGCAAGCAGACTTAACGTAAGAGACTGCGTGTGGCATTCCTCAAATGCAAAAAGTTCAAGACGTCTCACTATACATTAAAAATATATCCTCAAGTGGTTCGTGGAGCTTTGATGTTTCGAGGTCTTGATTTCCCAGACTGAAAATCATTCATGTGTAGCATGGTAATGAGCAATTCGATGCCATTACTAGTATCAGATACGCTTATTATTGAATGAAATTTGAACAAGAATTGTGTAGTCGGGACCAAGACATTCATTGCGGAGAGGGATGTCGGGGCTCTTTAGCGTCCGAAACATGCATTCAAGAAGAAAAGTAACGAATTCAATGTTCTTCTTGCAAGAGAACCATTGCCAGTCCTACGTGGTAAGAATAACATCGCATGACTGACCCAAGTTCAACAGCAAGATGGTGCTAGTCAATCATTAAGATTGTGCTCCCCGTGTGGACATCTCATTCAAAAGTTTTTACATGTTACATCTATACAAATTTGTTGGAAATATGACATAGCTAGTCTTACACCTTTCATTATTAACAACATCAAATCTTTAGTATGTGAATACGGTCATATTTCCAAAATAAATCAAATGCTTTAATATTTTTCATTCCTTCTCTGTAAATGGCTCGAAATAGACAACAGTTTATAAAACTGATTTGTACTGCATTTAAGATAACTAGAACATGCGGTCTCAGCCTGGTCCGTGTGTTAATATATTCTCCTATACCAGACATACAAAAACTTCAACACAAAACATCATACAATCAAAACACGCAAGGCCATTCCACGGGTGATCGGATAGACACCTCAGAAATGTTAGTCTTCATTGCACGTTTAGACTTGCATGAACGTTGTTTACCAGACCAAGTCAATTGAACATCACACCATTGAGTTCATTACGGCGAATCGACCGAGATGATCTGGCTTAAATATTTAAAGTATAAACTCACTAGAGAACATTCTTTGACTGAACTTGTATAAATAATTCCGCATAGGTATCATAATCCTATAGACAAGAATACTTTTGGCATGGTTCTATTGTGTCCAGCATACTTAAGAGTGTGACCGAATTCTCTGCCATTTTCTGGCTATATTCCCACTTTTACACTAAGTCATTCCGCTTAAATATTTCCAAGGTGGATTTTAGCCTAAATGCTACGAGGTGTTTCAACTGAATCTAAATGCTTCGAGGTGTTTCAACTGAATCTGAATGCAAAATTTTAATATTAACTGTCACCACTGGAGATGTGATACCTATGTCTCACAGGGTTTTGACTCGGACCATCCGCAAATCAAATTATAGGGCATTACAACCCATTTTTGCCTTTAAATCCCAAACGGTTTTACAAGGCAATGTTGAACATTTGTTTACCCAAAATCAATGTAAATAAAATACAATACTTTCACACAGCTTGATTGCTATTCATTACTGTTTTGCCCACACTGTGTTTTTTTTTCACTGGTCAGTTTTCACATGCTTTATAACGTACGTCGCTTCATTCTTTGATGGGAATAGACATTATACTATTTGAGGAGGTATAGATATATAAAAGAGAAATCGGTCTAACACACCATTTCTTCAAACTGCAGCAGTATTAAAATTACTTATCTATACTTTGGCAAATTAACTGAGTTAGAAAAAAATCTAGTGAAAAACTAATGACATTTTCTTCAGTCTGGATCGATTCAAATCAAAACATTTATGTAACCGCCAAGGCTGATTGTTACTAGAATTCTAACGAAGAAAGAAAATATCTTCGATTCATTACGAATTATAACATCTCGAAGTACACCTTACACTAAATAAAATTTAAAGCTAGAGCTAGTTTCTTTGTTAATATGAAAAAATATAAATATCCATTAAATCTATCTATCTATATATCTATCTATCTATCCTTGTGGCTATCTTTTTATTGGTCATCTGTCTTTCAGTCTGTACTACGACAACAAGATATAATGGATCGTCCATCTATTCTTCTTTTGGTCTCTGTCTATCTATATTAAGTGATGTATGTACAGTTGTTGTACTCACCTGCAAGACTTCTCGATTCCTCTCTGCGAACCGTAGTAGGCTGGCATCTTACATTCATACAATGTGTCGAAATTCTCCAAATTATTCAGGCAGGATAGGTTCTCTTCCAAGACTAAGAACGGAAAATAAGTCAAAAGTTAAAATCCAGATGTATTTGAATGGGCGTAGAGGAATCAGGAAATTTGAACAATAAAGTGGTGGAGTTCATGTCGAATACATATTCATCGAAAACTTATCAGTGCGGGTAATAAAACTTATATTTACGACAGATCACTATCTTGACCCAACGGTCCATTAGCCCTTTAGATGGTTACCACCTCTATGGGATCTAACGGAAACAATACGATTCACAGATCCTCAAATTGGTCTGCTGTAACCTAATTAAATAGCTTACTGTGTAAGTAAAATTTGCATAACAATTTTATACAACCATTGAAACCAAACTCTGAATATTTGCGTTGTTTTCATTTCTGGATCTAAAGGGAATCTATCTGCTTGCTAAATTTTGTTTTCTAAATATCATTTTGATGATTTTAAATCCGTTTATTCATTCCAATACAGCTATGAAGAAACTTCAAAACATGAAGTGTAACACTTTCTTGATTCGTTTCGGGAGACATCGAATTAGACACCTCCGCATATAATTGACTTTTACATTTACATTTTTGTTTCTGGAGCTTCTTTTGATTACAGTGTTTATATTGTATTCATTATATTACTTTAAAACAAAACAAAAGAATAAAAATACATCCATAGCACATTGCAGGCCTACAGCTAATCGAAACTCTACGGTGACCTGTGCCTGTTTAATTTTTTTCAGACGGGGAAGTGGGTTATATTTTTTATGTCGTCCACATTATGAGATTTTTTTAGAGGTAAATATTGAACAATGTCGTACTTAAATTTCAGATTAAGGCGCATCAGATGAATAATATAAGGTAGTAATAAACTCATCAAAATATGAAAAATTAAAAATAGTCCCCCTTTCATAAAATAATCTATACACGTACCTTTACTTGATAGATAAGTAATCTGACATGGCAATCGCTTATCTATATTCCACGGATAACTCACGATTCTTTGCGTATATTAAAGATCGCTATACTTTTCCTCCTGTTTATTGTGTTGAAAATTTGAATCATAATTATTTCTTCGTTCATACATAAAACAATAATAATTAAAAGTATACAGACATAAGTAAATAACATTCATATTTGCCACGATCTGCTTATACACAAGCTTCTAATGACATAAATGTTGCAATATAGCTTTTAATTCCTAATTGACATCTGTTCGAGCATAGTACGTTGATAGAAAAACTATATGAAGATTAAGTTACTTTGTTATCACTATATGACGTCTTCATCGAGGCAAGCCAATTTCAATGGAAAAATATTGGAATACTAATTGCCCAAAAAATACTTCAGTGACAGGAATTCTAAACGAAAGTGTATATATATTTATTAGGAATGATAAAAATTTGTATGTTTATTAGGAATTATACAAGTCTATAATTTCTTATATAGTTCTACCAGTAATCAAAATTCAAATGCACGTGACCAAAAAGTTTCTTAGCAACGTATGGTACTTTGTTCAAATAACGTAATTGCTCATAGATTACACCCTGAATGTAGATGAAATATGTAGTTTAAAAAATCATCATTTGTCGTAAGGTTAAAGATACACTATATATCAGAATGTTCATTTCTCGCTAAATAACTCAGAAATGTGCAGTAAAAATGCATATTTTAACTCACATAGAAGAAAATGAAGATAATGTGTGCATTTATCGATGTTTTACGGAAAACGCTCCAGAAATATTTGTATACTTCCGGTGATAATACGATTTCCGGAAGTGACTTACTGTCGGGAAGTCCCTCAAGTTTAGCGTATGTGTGATGATGGCTGAATTTAGTGATGATTCAAGCGAATTTACGGCAAATTTGTCATACTCCTTTTTGTCGTGTGAGGAAGGTGAACTCCTAGAAGATGGCGAACGTAATGAATCTTAAGAAAATTCTGCTCGCTGAGGTTAGACAGTATCAATTTAAGCCCGAACGAGACGAGAACGTGGACGAACACCCTAAAGAGGACATAGGGCATAATGAGGCTGAGTAGCGCTTGGGCTATTCATTCTGGTAATTACTATTATCATTATGGCGATTATTATTATTATTCTTTCGTTAATGTTATTTCAATTTCATAATAAAAAGAGAAGGGCACGAATTTGGGCGAAACTTGGATGTCTTCAGAGCAGATTGTCATGTAGGCGTGGTTCATCAGTAACCAGTGGTGTTAAAAGTTAAACACTTAATACTCAGACTGTGAGAGGTGTAGAAGTAAATACTTTATTAACTTTATGACTCAAGTTTGTTCTTTTAAACCGTGAAGAAATGCAGACCCCGAATGTACTTTGGGTGTGATTGTTTACTACCCTCCACAGATAGTAAATTGTAGAATTTTAGTCAAAAGAAAAAGTAACCATAGACCTGGTGTATCCAGATGTTCAGCAAGCATACATTTTCTCTGTGGTTTTAGGTGTATAATACTAGTGGCAAATGAAGTATACGGATTTATGGGGAAACAAATCTTGTGAGAAATAATAATAATAATACATTGTTGATTATTGATATGTTATTGTGGTACAAAAGGAAAAACACAAGTCTAACCATGCATCACTTATACATATATATCATACTTTAACATGCAAGAACTTCTCATACATTTTACCCACAAGTTTGCTAACACAATAATGAATGATGGAGTGTATTTACCATGTATATTGCTGTACCTGTGGAAATTGTAGCAGTAAAGAAATAGTCGAGAAGTGTAGATGCTGTAAAGAGATTATGATTTTGAATAAGACTGAGGAGGTCAAGGTGGATTGTATCATTGATCATCCAAGATTTCATACAGTTTGCTTGGATGAATATGCCCTGGAAGCAGCATACTGTGCCTGCATTCAGCAATATGGAAATTGCAAGGAAACCCTGTCCGAGTACATGAACACTTGTAGGCAAAATATTCTTACAGTAGTTATGGTGCCACTATCAGGGTCAATTTTGGGACAAGTGATTGCTTTATACGCATGTAAAATTATGCTTAAAATTCCTTTTCATAAAATCCTTCCTTTATTAACAAAATGTATCAGTACTATTACTTTTCTTGAGTGTGGAATTTTTGCCAAAACCTTTCATTTTGATAATAGATCGTGCTAAAATCATTCATCCATTATCTTGGAAATTCTCATGAAAAATTCTTTAATCCTCTGTGATTTCATTTCTTGAACAGATTCTAAACTATGACATTAAAAACATATTGCTGTCTGTTCATGTTCACAATTGATTCATTTAGCTTCCTAACACTGGTTGTAGTAAAATCTAATTTTTTTATGCTAAAGGCATTGACTATGAAAACATGAAATAAGTAACAGAAAACCGGGATACATGAAATAACATAACTTTATTCAAGTTTAAAAATTTGCTGTATATGCTATTTTCAGTCATAGTAAATACATGGCTGCATAGAGGTGGCAATAACTGTATCAACTGACTATGGCTTCCTGACTACTTCCTCCAGCACTGCCATCAATTCTTCAACGTAGTCTGAAAAAAAGAATGTTACCCCAGTAATTCAAGAAACTAAAAAATGTCATCGACTGCCTCTATTCATATTGGCAATTTACCAAAGAGAATTAATGGAAATGGAAACAAGACTTAATTAGTATTCAATTTATCATACATATAAATCATAGTTTAATGAATGAATGAATGAATGAATGAATAATAATAATAATAATAATATTTGTTGCGATATATGATTTTGAATGTGTGCTACAAAAAAGGCTCTGTGTTAGCTTTGATTTGATTAAAATCTTTCAAGTTTGAGTTGCTTTGTTTTAGTTAGCTTCTCTCTTCTGTGTGTGTATGTACAGGGCCAGAGAGGAGGGGGCTGACTGTATTCCTAGTGATATATTCACTGTTCAACTTTAATATAACTTTAAACACAGAACTGTTATATTACTATATGTGCTTGTATACGAGTTTTATCAAACGGTATCATTCAGTGTAGTAAAAATTGCAATGTCTACATACCCTTGGCTACATGTCACATATCATATAGTGTGTGGCTCTCATATTCTCTCTGATCCATTTCTGTTCTGAACATGCCTGTCTGTAATAATAGTGTCCAACTCCACACTGTGGTTCTGCAGTTTTTTATGGCTCTATAAAGTCCCTCTTTCGCCAGGTCATAACTACTCTTCACTTCATTGATCTGAAGAAAAGAGAAGAAAAAAATGTATTGAGCAAAATTAACAATACATACTTCTATTTCTTGAAATGTGATACCATCTGTACATATCTTAAATGTGTTTACCAACATTTTAAAAATGGACTTATGCAAAGTAGCATTGTAAAGGTAAGCTCATTTTCTTGCATAAAAAGTGTCATGTATGAATGCTGACAAGTACATGAAAGTTTGCAATGCCTTTGCTCCTTCTCTTTACTTGCTGGACATTTACTTCACAACCTGTGTAGTAGGTAAAATTTTAGACTTGTATTCTGATCATCGTGGTTTCCACACAGATGAGGATTTTTCATGAATATGTGTATCAATTACAGTGTATCATTGCTAAATAATAACAAGTTCACAAGTGCTTGGTCTACCGAGTCAAACACTTACATAATCATACTGAGTCTCGGATTCAGCCAATGTGGGTATGTGAGAAAGCTTGCCAGTAGCTTCTCGTGGGTCGGTGGTTCTTTCCGGGGTTACCTGGGTTCTTCCTCCACCATTAACACTGCCCGCCATGTATAGCCTATCGCGTGCTGAAAAATGGCGTTAAACCCTACAACAAGAACAACAACAATATAATCATACTGAGCTTAGTTAATACAATGTTGTATGTTTCGTTTACTCGTTTGTTTTTTCTTAAGTATCCGATCAGTCTGACATTGAACAGAAATACTGCATGATGGTGTATCTAGTCCCTGTAATAAGAGTATGGAAAATGTGTTTCATGCCTTTGCAGTAGATATGGTAGTCACACATGAAGTATTTTGCATGTCTGAATAATAATTGACAAATGCACCAAATCTTTTTGCTTACTTTTACAACTAAGGGTTGATCTTAAAGTTTGACATATTACCAATACATTGTAGTTTTTCCGCAATAAAAAAGTTACATAACTGAATTGTTGACTCGTTTGCTGATACAATTTGTGAGGCCTTAGGAATCCATATAAACTACGAAGCTATACAAACAATGTAAACTGGGAATTAATGGAATGTTCACTGTGACATCAAAACGCACCACAGGATATGTCACACCATCTGTCTTCGGTTCTCTCTAGTGAATTATCTTCCGGGTGCTGGTTTTCAAAATTCTCATTTAGTACCTAAAAATAATATATATATATATATACATATATATATATATATATATATATACCATATATATACATATATATATATATATAATATATATACTTCTTCTATATATATAATTAGAGCAGCATTAGAAGGTAAAATCTTTACACCGACAGCATTTAAGTATTTTAAAAATTCCTTTTAACTATGGTTCTGTACATATTGTCAATAATAATACTATGCTGTCCACATTAAACGGACATTAGTATTCACACTCACAAGCAATGGGCTGTGGGTTTGACTCTGACCTAGACAGTCATCCAATGACACAGTTGTGTATATTCTGGCAAACAAGGTAATTCACTCCCAGTGCCTCAACACGACGAGGTAATTAGCCTTTACAATTAAACACAATCAATACATGAAGTATTCACAACATTTTGGCTTTAGGAGTAAACTTGTTTTGTCATTATTATTATTGTTGAAAAGGCATGAAATAAGCATGGGCATGCAAATGAATTTTCTTCGGGGGAGGGAACAATAATGGGGGAGTGGGCAAAACTAAAATCAAAGAGTCACACACACACACATACACACACACACGCTCGTCATGGTAAAGCAGAATTCATTTTGGGGGGGTAGGGGTGGGGCTATTATGGTTTGCAAACACCCACTAAATTCGCCCACTCCTATTGATCGTTCTTTTGCTACGTATTGTGGCGAGGGGTAGGGGCTGACAGCCAATAATATAGCATCTTTGTGATGTATAAATATTTTACCCTCATTAGCTCTCACTTCTGTACAAGCTTCTCTCAGCTACATGTTGTTAGCCATGCCGTAACCATTGGTTTTTGTTGATCTGGTGTTCACGGACTCAGTTAACTGGTGAGAAAACACGCTTGGTACTGCATTTGGCAGGAGTCGTCTGATGGTCGTAATGCCAAGTGACTCTTTAATTTTATAGACGGTATCGAAATCGTCGTCTCTCAAATGGTCATTGCAGACTATCTCGCCTGTCACTTTTCGGATAACACACGGTACCATCTACTGAATGCAACTAACAAC
>JAECUM010026699.1:0-19699 GCA_016617855.1 Megalonaias nervosa | reverse complement strand
GAAATACATGTAATATTTGCACAAGTTTGTCTTGGTATCATATGAGATTTATTTCCAAAAGAGACAATACTAGCACATGTTAAGAAACCTATTTTCAAGTCCCGTACAAAGCTTAGAAGTATTTTACTAAGAAATCTCGTACTGGCTTAGACATATTCTACTAAGAAGTCCCGTACCAAGCTTAGACATATTCTACTAAGAAGTCCAGTACCAAGCTTAGACATAGTCTACAAAGAAGTCCGATACTAAGCTTCTTGGCATAGTTAGAGGAGTACTTCAGCAGAGGGTAGGATTTAAAAAAATGCCTTTTGATAAGTATTAGGGAGAGAACATTGCCCATAATCAAATGGAGAAGACGAATTTTAGCACATGAGAGACAAGGTTATCCCAAGATAAGTGGAGAAACACTTTTCTCATATACACATTCCTCGCCCATTGAAAGGCGTTTCAGGTTCATAGAGGATAAAACTTTCTTTTTTTCACATGCAAATGTTTTACAGATAGTATAAACATATCATATTGGTCTCACTCTAATATGAAAGAACGATTTTGTCTCACATGAGAGAAAAGACATGAGATCTGGTCCCCAACTACAAGTTCTCGTATGCACATCCCTGTGACGTTCAAAAGTACTTCTGATGCCGAGGATATCAAAATAAAGCTTTTCATATACATAAGCAATACTAGAAATGTTCACACGATATGTTGGTCCAACTCTAATATGAGAAAACAGCAATATTAGCAAGTGTTAGAGGACATTGTGGATGAAAAAGCCTCATACAAATCCTCTTTTCACAGTTTGAGCTACCTGTGGGGCAAAAACAAAGTTTAATTGTATTCAAACGGCCCCCAGAAAATTCAGAATATATTATGATGAATTGCAAGTAAGAGATGTGAATCAGCACAAGTTCTATTCTGTTTCAAAGCTACTTGCGTTGCAGAGCAGACAAAACAGTTTTCTTGCACACATATCTATGCCCTATAATAAACATAAACAACTGCTATTTTCACTGGACGTGGGGGTAAAATAATAAAAATTATTTTAATTGTATGGACGAGGGAAGTTCCCCCGCCCACTCCACACACATATATTTGAACACTGAACGAATCTTCTCTCATGAAGACAAATTTCTGGCAAGAGATATGAGACACACTAGAAATGCCTGCATGTGTATTCCTGGCACACTCAAAACTGCTTCTGGTACAGAGGAGACAAAACTAGCTTTTATTATACTTAAATTCCAAACAAGGAATGTAAGCAAGTGAGATTACGAATTTTCCAAAAATGGAACAGACATATGCAAGTATTAGGGGACACTGTATAGAAATCCAATACCGATCTTCTTGGCATAGATAGAACCACTTCCGCTTGGTGTGGGGTAGAGTTGCGGTATAAAACTAATCTGAATAAGATGAAGAAAAAAGTTGATGACTACAAAACAGCACAGAGATCAACAAAAGTATAATTAAGAGTATTAGGGCCAACGGATACACGATCCGATTTTACCGACTCTTAAACTAGAGTACACTGCTGAAACAAATAGCTTCAATGATGAAATAAGCAAAGTTAAAATTTTGCACGAGAAGATAATTATACAATAATTAAGAGAGATTAAAAATATCAAACGAAATAAATGTCATAAATATAATACTTACTGAATGTGCAGAGACAATAATAACTGATAAAGACAATCAGACATTGGCATTCAAATGAGAATCCAAATATCATGTATACTTGTCTGCGATTTTTATCTTCCATCTCCTCAGGTAAGTCTGGGCAAACACTTTGGAGTATCCCTTCATGTAATGATATATGCATACATTTTCAATCATGAAACGTCTAACTTTTCTATTTCAAACATATACACGAGCAAGCATAAGTTATTAATTGTTAAAGCACCTAATTAACTTCTAATAAATGATTTGATAATGATGTGAAAAATAACAGAAGTTTTCAATTTATTCATGGAAAAATTAATTTTAACAGCAGTAACACCATTCATGTTGCCATCGCATAGTTATACTTTTCCGGGAGGAAAATACTCGACCGAGTGACCAAATTTCCGTCCTTCCATTAGGGTGAACCAGAATCTTCCAGAACACTGAATCAGCTATTTTTCTCTTTGGGAAAACCCAAACAATCCTGGGCATGTGTGATGGTTATCTTCATTAAATTTTTCGGTCGTCAAGAAGATTAGCCGCCGCTTAGTTTTCTCAACGAGCTAATTTATTATCGTCTTGTATGCTGAATATTCTTTGTGAACGTCAGGACAATACTTTGATCGATTTTTATTACTGTTTAAATAAGCTCATTTGAGTGTTTTTTGGGGGGTTTTTTTTGTTTTTATTTTAATTTCCCCATCCTTACCGTTTGCAATCTACGGACTCGCCTATCAATCATTTTATTCACTTGATCCATATAGTTAATTGTGACCTTTCTATACGTGGTAAGTAGGTCACACACCAATGTTCATTTCAATTATCGTACAATCGTTTATCGAACTTGTGTTCTTTTTATTTTTAGTTTTGGATAGTCTCACAAATTTTTTCTTCATAATTATGAATTGTAACCTACTGTTTCTTTCCGAATACTTTTAGTACTCACTTGCTGTTTTTAAGACTGGTTGACTTAATTGTTCTGTCATGAAAGCTTAGAGTTACATCATTTTATTAATCCAGTCTTAGTCTTTTCGTTGAATAAATTATATTGAACCAGACTTAGTCCACGCTTTACACGGTGCATACTATATTAGACCAGACTTAGTCCATGCTTTACATGATGCATACTATATTAGACCAGACTTAGTCCACGCTTTACATGATGCATCCTATATTAGACCAGACTTAGTCCACGCTTTACATGGTGCATACTATATTAAACCAGACTTAGTCCACGCTTTACATGGTGCATCCTATATTAGACCGGACTTAGTCCACGCTTTACATGGTGCATCCTATATTAGACCAGACTTAGTCCACGCTTTACATGGTGCATACTATATTAGACCAGACTTAGTCCACGCTTTACATGGTGCATACTATATTAGACCAGACTTAGTCCACGCTTTACATGGTGCTTACTATATTAGGCCAGACTTAGTCCACGCTTTACATGGTGCATACTATATTAGACCAGACTTAGTCCACGCTTTACATGGTACTTACTATATTAGACCAGACTTAGTCCACGCTTTACATGGTGCATGCTATATTAGACCAGACTTAGTCCACGCTTTACATGGTGAATACTATATTAGACCAGACTTAGTCCCCGATTTACATGGTGCATACTATATTAGACCAGACTTAGTCCACGCTTTACATGGTGCATACTATATTAGACCAGACTTAGTCCACGCTTTACATGGTGCATACTATATTAGACCAGACTTAGTCCACGCTTTACATGGTGCATACTATATTAGACCAGACTTAGTCCACGCTTTACATGGTGCTTACTATATTAGACGAGACTTAGTCCACGCTTTACATGGTGCATACTATATTAGACCAGACTTAGTCCACGCTTTACATGGTGCTTACTATATTAGACCAGACTTAGTCCACGCTTTACATGGTGCATGCTATATTAGACCAGACTTAGTCCACGCTTTACATGGTGCATGCCATATTAGACCAGACTTAGTCCACGCTTTACATGGTGCTTACTATATTAGACCAGACTTAGTCCACGCTTTACATGGTGCATACTATATTAAACCAGACTTAGTCCACGCTTTGCATGGTACATACTATATTCTAAGGTTTTTATATATTAAATCTTCCGTCAGCATATTTATTTCAAAAATAATACTTAAGTAATGTGTGGGGAATTATGGCAACAAGAAATCTCGCTCTTTTCTCCAGCTTCTCTTTCTCTGAGTCCATAGTGTCTCAAAGAGTTACCCAAATATCTTAGGAGACTTGTAAGGTTAATGGGCCCCTCCCAAGGGAAAGTATAATGGATGGAGAGTGAGTAGCCCCCACCCGAGAGGGAGGAGCAGCTCCGTCCCCATTCCGCTGAGGTACATCGCGACAGGGAGGAACAACATCTTCTATTTCTCCACTAGGAGCGAGTTAGCGAGTCGTCCCCCCACCACAACCACCGCACGGGGAAGCAGCATAGTTTACTCACCTGCAGCTCGGTAAGGGTTGATTGTGAGTCGCGCCCTCTAGCAAGGGGGGAAGCATTACCCCTCAAGTCATAGGAAACCCGTTGTTAGCGTCGCCACCTATTTCGCCGTCAAAGGAAGTGCTCAGATCCAAGTCAGTCAGAATATGGGATGGGTCTTACTACAAATCTGAGTCGCTTGTATGCTCTTCGTCCGGTGAATGTCATCCCATGGCAGACTAGTAAAATCCTTTCTGGCCCACTGCTTCCAACCACAAGCTCCATATACCTTTCTGGCCCACTGCTTCCAACTACAAGCTCCATATACCTCTCTGGCCCACTAAATCTCCCACTTTGGACGCTGAAGCAGTCAAGGGGGTATTTCTAGTGGATATGGGCTCGCCTTCCAATGAAAGCACTGGAATACTTAAAACAAAAGGCTAGGTCATTAGTGACTTCATTTTAGCTGCCTTGTTTAGTATGCTTTGCTAAGTCAGTTAAATAGAACGTGGATCAAGCTAGAAAGGTCATATATCTACTTTACCAAAAAAATCAGACACTTCAGTCTTCCCATAGACATGCATCTTTTCGATCATACTATGTTACCCATTTTACTATATGGGTGTGTTTGGGGATTTGATATTACCACAATTATTGAAAATTTTCATATCGGAATTTTTAAGAAACATCCTAAAACTGAGGAAAAGTGCTCCTGTTTACATACTTTGCTCAGAACTTGGAGGGACACCTATTGATATAATTATCAGACCACGAATGACAGGATTTTGAATGTTTATTATCATTGGTGAATGAGGTAAACTATCTAGACTCCTTTATCAAATGCTATAAAAGCTAATAGTTATAAATAGATGAATATCATTCAGAACACTGATAACTGTTGGGAGACATGACTTCCTATATTACGAATGTATTAATAATCCGAAAGGAACAAAACGCACGATAACAAAAAAATTGAAAGACCTTTATATACAGGAATGGCAATTGTCGGTAATCTTATCAACCAAGGAAATATTTTACCGATGTGTTAAAGAAGACCTGAATATGAAAAACTACTAATTACGGTCACCTAGGAATCAGTATTAGCCATTAATAATGTTTAGGACTTCAGTCACAGACTCCCTGTTGAAACTGGTCGTTGGGACAATACACTGTTTGAGGGGCCCCGAGTGGCCGAGTGGTCTAAAGCGCTCTCCGTTATGGATCACTGCCATCTCACCTCGGTCTGCGTGGGTTCGAGTCTAAGATTCGGCGAATGTGGATATGTGAGAAAGCTTGCCAGTAGCTTCTCGTGGGTCGGTGGTTCTTTCCGGGGATTTCCCGGTTTCTTCCTCCACCATTAATACTGGCCGCCATGTATAACCTATCGTGTGCTGAAAAATAGCGTTAAGCCCCACAACAACAACAACAACAACAACAATACACCGTTTGAGGAAAGAAAAAGTAATCACTGTGATATAAATAACATTGGGGACAAATACGGTTATTTGTTCATTTGTCCCAAATTTTGTAAAGAAAAGGATATGTTTCTAAAACAGTTCTATTACCACAAACCATCATTTAGAAAGTTACAAACCTTATTTGCCATCAATAATCGCAAAATTTTCCATAATCTAGTCAAATGTGTTACTGTAATAATGAAAACAATATCATAAACATTGTACTATCTGCGCAAGCAGAAATTTTCCATACTTCACAATGATATAATATTCTCTCTCTCTCTTACAACTTTTGTACACTCCAGGAGAGTCATTGCAATTTGCCATAACATTACAGTAGCGGCCTTAGCGAGTTACCGAGCCCGCAAGCTGGCCGGGAAAGGGGGGGGGGGGGCGCAGAAAATATTTGAATTTGAATTTGCTTAAAAGAGATTATAATTAAAGCAGGGTATATAAAAATATATTTGATTTTGAAAACAAACCTGTATTTTTTCTCGGAATATTTCACAGAATTTCTTTAGGGATATAAAAATTAGATTTTTGGGGTCCATGGCCCTCATTTCGCACCAGGTCCGCACAGCCCTAAAACCGCCGCTGATAGCAACGTTACTTTTATGTACCAAAATGATCTCACATTACGTCCAAATGTTAATTCTTGCTCTGATTATAAATGTTGACACGTGATGTGATTTGTATCTCTTTATGTTAGTGACCTCCTCTCATAATACTGTAGCAGTTGTGGTATTCTCAAATGCCACCCATGTGTGGCCTGAAATTGACTTTCATTAATAAAAGTTTTTATCTGTTCTGTTCTGTTCTGTTCTGATAGTGCAACTTGTGGCAAAGATAATTTACAGTAACTTTATTATGCATTTAATGTCAAAATAGGGTCTAATCCAAAAGTGTATTGTAATGACCAAAAATTTATTTAAAAAAATAAAATGCCAAACTGAAATATCTTAAATATATTTCCGGTATAGACTGCTTTTAAAATTCCATTCGGACAACATCACAAATCTACCCGGACTAAACCTGTAATGGATATCTTTCTTTTTGGATTACATAGCGACCTTAGCCATCGACACGACTTTTACAAACGTCTAACAGTTAGCACTAATGACTGCCATTGAAAAAGAATTATACTGCCATAAAAGTCATTCCCAACATTTTCATTCTCAAGGGTACAAACCGAGCCAAAACGCAAAAATTATACCACGTTTCCCATTTACACAGTGAGTCCTTATTGCAGCAGTCTACAATTTTGATACGGATCATGACTGATTTTCTTATATTTTTCTAAGATTAGTTTATTTATCTTACTTTCAGAGCATTCATATGTGAAAATATCATTTGTATCTCATTACAAAGTGCAAAAACAAAACAAAACAAAATTAAAACAACCCTAAAAACGTTTGAGTGTGCCAAAACCATTCAACTCATTATGCATCGATTATTCGATGAAACAGGCAAGGGTTATGTAAACAAGGCATGAACATACCATGTATAATTTATCGAATCATGAAAACATCACTCTTTTCCCAAAGCCGTATAGTTCAAAAGAGACAACGCCGTGTTGATCGCCAAAAGGAACAAAGAATAACGGTTAAATGCCGAGAATGGTTTAGTAAGTAAAGGCGTGTAATGACAGAATTAACAGAACGGATTGGCCTATCATCAAATAGTGTCGATATTGGATTTCTTTTGATGAGATTAACGAAATGAGAGAATTAACAGAACGGATTGGTCTATTATTAAATGATATTGATATTGGACTTCTTTTGATGAGATGAACATAACTTTTCTATAGCTTTGGCAGCCCAAAGCAAAGGTCTCATCTGATGCCCTTAATGGTCGATAACGTACCTGACGATCATTTTGGAGGATGACATGGAGACGAAAGCGTGGGTCGTTTAAATAAACGTATCTCCCTTGTAAGAATGGAAACTTTCTGATTTTTATTTACTAATCCAAGTGAAACTATTTTTACATGATAACAATAATTGCATTGTGAATACACATTATCGACTCATTTTGCATTAGTTGAAAAAAATAATGTACTTAATAAAATATTTTGCATTACCACTAACAAATCTTTTTATATCAGAACATTACAAAACCAAAATGTATTTTTGGTGATTAAAATCGTATGCATTCCAAAAGATAGATAAATAAATGTTATGACATACAATAAATATCCATAAATGAACTTTGTTCCATGGAAGGTGTTTCTTTATCACACCCAAATATATTACCAAATAAACAAAAGAGATGAAAAGTTAAATTTATGTGTGGTCTTCTCAGCTTTATTCGATGCCATTTCTTGCCTAAAACTATACGTTGAACTGGCAGCCTCATAGTCCAGCGCCAACTCCTGAACAAATTATGTATCACAAGCAAGTATTAGAGACAGGAATGAACAGTGGGTTTTATATGAAAAGAAAGACAGAAGTATTAGTGACGGATTGTTATGTTCTTTGAAAGGTCAACTTACATGCATTTAGTGTAAGCCACATAAAAAGTTAGTAGCATATTGATATAACAGCGATGAAGCCCTCTCCCCGTCCATGTACCACTCCGAACAAAGAGAGAAACCTGGTAAAATGCCGCCATGTTCGGTATCAATCTCCACCTAGGTTGTTTCTTTGGATGTAAGATATCCAACATCCCAAAGTTTCAAATAGTACCAATATTCTTCCAGTGAACAGACCCGAAGAATGTGTAACATCCGTTTGCACTTTAAGGTTAGCTATAAAATGTTTTGAGATCAATGCGCCATATCCGGAAATACAAACTTACATAAATAAAAAGTAGCCTGAATATTGCCATACATATTTTGGAATCAAAACAAGTGCCGTAAATTCATTTGTTCATGTCGTTTTGTCAGAAGATATTTACACAATTGAGGTAGTGCATTTCAGAATCCGATACCTCGAGAGCCAAACACGTACAGTATTCCTCACAATAAGCCAGACCAGGCGCTCAAATGCATGCCTCTTCAGAGATCTCTGTGCTATCTTGAATGGACAACGGTCAAGATATGCCAGACTTCTTTTCTCTGTCGCAGTAGCTTAGTTGGATCTGACTCGTAATCCAAGGGTCAAGGATTCGATACCCGCCCAAACAAGACAAGGTCGGCTGCCTCGGTTTGTCCTTTTAAACGGCGTACAGCTTCCATTCCCTTTGCACGATATATCAATTAATATGTTAAAGGTCCCGTCAAAACCAACAGAAACAAGAACTATAATCAATGTAAGCACTACATATTATTCTAGTTATAGTACCAGTATCTGAAAACTACATTACCATGGTCGCATCAAATTGGAAGAAACCATGCGCATGTATCCCATTTACACCTTAGCAGTAACATAAAGACGTAGACAATACGTTGTATTAACAATTATTTAATAAAGTTGTGTTTGTATCCAAATGAAGTGTCAAATAAATTCAAAGTTGTGTAACCATGTGACAAAATTAATGTCTGAAGTAGGTGTATTTTTAAAAAAGAAATCTTGCCTAAATCTGATGTTTCTTACCTTTTAAAGGGAAAAAGCCATTTTTTTTTAGTATTGCATTCTTCGAATATGTACTAAAATATATTTTTGTATTTACTAACGTCACATACACGCATGAAATAATTATCTATGAATGAATTTCGGATGCATAATTACCAGAAAGATATATTAATCGTGGATTTTCCCTATATGCTGTTCTAGGTATTACCACGCTAATTAAGATCCTTGTGTATCATCTTCAATTTTCTACATCTTTGATCCAGTGCATTAGTTTTATGCACAGACGCACCAAGATTATCGTACTTATGCCAGGTACTAACCGATACTTAAAAAAAGAGCATAGGTTGCGATGCATTTTCCATAAATAGTTTCATTTGAATTAAAAGACAAGACATCTTAGTATATGTGACCTTTTCTGAATGCTTTAAATTTGCTTTGTCCTTCTGGGCAAAAGCCAAGAGGTTGAGCTAAACATGATGCTCCGATGTTTAGTTTTTAACGCTGGTTTATATGAAATCAAGTAACATTGTACACAGGTTAGTAAAATTTACACTAAAAATCAGATAAAAAATAGCAATTATTTTAGGCACTACAATATGATGCCATAGCATACGATTAGCCATTTAATGTTGCGATACCCTTCAGAAAGTCTGTTAGCAACGTTCTCCACTATTTACTTCCATCTTCTGATTGTTTACTTTTGTAAGCATGGGATGGAATGAAAGTGAGGACTTGTGTTAGTTGAAATAAATCGAAAGTTAAATGTATCAAATGCCGAGCTTGCGGGCAGCTAACCTGAGATACAACACTTCTCTGCTTATGCAGTATACCTTCTTTCCTTACCCCAAATAGAGTTCTTCCATTAATACAGCACGTGGAGACCAGGATACATGTGAAGCTAGCAGTGAGTTCGATAGTCGTCAAATCTATTTGACATATTACTCAAAATTAAAGTCTGAATATACCAATTGCTTCGAGAAAGAAATGCTGCAAAAATAAAATAGAGAATCTGAAACCTGTGTCAATAAAGTTACATTATGCTCGTCGTCTGCAATTTCGCCTCCAACCAATCTGACAAACAAACTTTCTCACATGAGAGAAAATTTGCTGGCAAGAGATGTGGAACCACACTACAATTTTCCGTACGCACATTGTTAGCACATTCGAAGATGCTTCCGGTTCAGGGGAGAAAATACTGGTTTCACACACACACACACACACACACACACACACACACACACACACACACACACACACATGAAAGTTATATATATATATATATATATATATATATATATATATATATATATATATATATATATATATATATATATATATATATAAGATGAGTTAGTCTCGTTCAAATAGTAGAAAACGAATTTTCTTACCTGAGACAATATTAGCATGTGTTGTAAGCATATTCTTGTCTTGAAAGAGTCAGAGCAACTTCTGTTCTGGTGTTGTAAAAATACCGTTTAATGTTGTATTGATGTGAGAACTTTGAGCCTACCCAGTCTGAGAAAAAGAATTTTCTCACAGGAGAGACATGCTGCTGTCAAGAAATTAGATGTCCACTCCCACTACAAGTTGCCAAATGCAGATTTTTGGCAAACTAAAATGTGTTTCGGTAAAGAGGAGACAAAACTTGATTTTGCCACATATACACGCCATAAAAGTAATATGAACAAGCTCGTCTCAATATAATATGAGAATAATAATGTTTAAAAATGAGACAATTTTAGCAAGTGTTAGCGACACAGTCTTGGAACCAATCTGTGTTAGTGACACAGTCTTTGAACCAATTTTTGTTAGCGACACAGTCTTTGAACCAATCTGTGTCAGCGACACAGTCTTTGAACCAATCTTTTAATCACATTCAGAGATACTTTCGGTTTTGGGATGGGATAAAAACGCCTGTGAATAGTATTGAAGAGAAAAAATGTCCCCTCACAAATTGAGAAGACGAATGTTTGAAAGAGAAGGTTTTAACAAGAGATGTAAACATTCTTTATCTGCTACAGTATGCACATTCAAAGTTGTGTCAGGTACGGACAAGACAAAACTAGGGATTCCACATGTATTTGTTATAGAAATAATACACACGAGTTCAGTTTGTCTCGGTCTAATATCAGAAACTAGTGTTCCAAAATAAAGCAAAACATTTAGTTTAAGGCATTGTTCGTGGTGAATACCTTTGGTGATCTTCCTGACAGAGAGTTACTTTCAGTACGGGATGGGGTAAAACTATTTGTAAAGATGAGGCCAATACGTCCTACACAATTTGAGAGGCAGGTTGCTGGTAAGAGATGAAGACTCTAATTATAAATTCTTGTGATATTTTTATGTCACGGAAAAGTTCATTAATACAAAATAATAATAGCTGGAATGGACTGTGATATAACGACTCGAGTTTGTTTTCATAAAATGGTTCATAAGATTTCTTTAAACTGTTCTATCCAAAACAGTATAGTTCCTGTTGTATCTTTAATTCGCGGTAAGAATGATTTCGTAAGTGAAGAAATTTAACGAGACATTTAACAAGACAGATTGGTCTGTCATGAAATTGTTCGATAGTGGTCACCATTTGATTGGATTAATGTGATTTTGTTGGTTTTGGCAGCCCATACATTGCGTTGTGGTCTCCAGTTTATGTTGCTTTGTTTCTGAAAGACAGAATTAAAAGAAAGAAGGAAGGGATGATGGATAAAAATAAGTTAGGCAGAAAGATAGAATAAATTACTTTAAAAGGTGCTATACAAAATAATTCAGAGTACTTCAAATCCGGTGAATTTTGTACACGGTTGCAAACTGAAGAGACTGAATATCACTGATGATGATACTGAGAGATCCACATTTCGGATACGTCAATACAGAGACTGAACATTACTGATGATGATAACGAGAGATTCACATTTTGGATACGTCAATGCAGAGACTGAACATCACTGGTGATGATAATGAGAGATCCACATTTTGGATGTATCGTAGGATAATTATCAAATAATTGTAATTAACATGCAGTAACCAAACCACAAGAATCCGAATAGTTATGATAGCATATGTATACTTGCATAATCGTCGTCTGCCAAAAGTCATCGATAAGCTTCGTTGCACCTTGAGTGAATCGACGACCATGACTTTCCATGGGTTGTGTCTCCAATGTTACACGATACGAATGACACACGATACCAATGATACAAAGTTACAAAAGCTTGTCGAGACACGATCCATGCTGTACAGTTCTTGGTAAAGTGGCAAAGACATTGTTCTTTAAAATTTAAAAATGTTTTAAATCAATTGTCTAAAACATTTAAATGCCTGAAGGTATCGTTCGCTCGCGTATGTGACCGTGAATCAACCTGTCAGTTTTACTCCCATTGACCCAGATCTCTCTCTCTCTCTCTCTCTCTCTCTCTCTCTCTCGGGATCTATGATGGCAAAACTGACAGACATACCGACCAACTGAGAGAGAGAAAACTAAACAGAATAGTTTTATTTCGCCAGGGATCAAATGGTACAAATGTGTCTCCTTTACGTGTTTAACCAGTGTGAGTGAAAACAGAAGCGCATAAAAGGAGCAAATTAACAATTTATACAAGACTATGAATAGCTTCAAAACATTCTGTTCGGCAGGAGTGTGTAAAGATATTTTCTTTCGTCAATACGCAACTTCTTATAGTCACTCTTAGTTTCATTGGAAATGCATGTGTGCGGAGGAGTGTGTTTTTGTTGTTTTTTGGGGGACATGTAGTATAAACAAAATACGTGTATAGTATGGACACCCTACAAGGCTACCGAGGCTCCCTAGCTGAGCACCCGTATGCAAAGCTGGCGTGTCCCTTGATTCGTGTTTTTGTGAAGTTGATAATGAAACGCGGCTTTTAATATTCAGCTGTTAACCATACTCACAAGATCTTATTATATGGTTACGTTTTTTTTTGTAACTTCTAAATGAAACCAAATATAAAATTATAATTAAAACGAAAAATAAAATTTATAATTTAAACCAAAAATAAAATTTATAATTAAAACCAATTATAAAATTCTAATTAAAACCAAAAATAAAACCTCAATTATTAAGATTGATGTCCTCCAGGCAGTTTCGATGGAATCTGTATAACACGAATATTTATTTCCAGGAAAAAGGGAAACTATTGTAAATTATAAGAAACATTTTATAGAAGAGAGGAGTTGATATGTGAAGAATTTTTATGGCCGTTGCTTGTCCCGACGGACGGACGGACAGTAATATTTCTGCATGTCCCCTTAATGGGTATGGTTGTGACTGGCATAAATTAAAGACACGGATAGAAAATCTGAAGGAGATTGTCAGAAAGACTTTGATCCATGTCTGACCACTTTGATCCATGTCTGGCCACTTTGATCCATGTCTGACCACTTTGATCCATATCTGGATTTTAGATAGCTCCAGTCAACATCATTTAGGACCATACTACCAATGTAAACTTTATACCCACTTTAGGTCCCCATATCTTTTATTGAGTGTGTACACGCGGACATGTCACAAACAATATCAGTCTCAACAGCCCTCACATATATCAGTCAATAGAACCATATTTTATCAACTGCCTTTCACAAAGTTGTAAATACAAACTGCCACACTTATGTTCCCTAAAGTCAATAATCATTGATGTACCAAAGTTAGCTTGGCAACAAAAATGTCAAAAAAGTTCAGATATACCACTTGTTGTAATTCAATGTCAGCTGTTTTGAAAACTATGTGATCTCTTGTTATTCCTGACAGATTCTGTGATTTTGTTTTATTCTTTTTCTTTTTCATTTCAAATTTCTGCGAGAATTTGCTACCCAGTGGATTTTTCCCTTTAAGTCTTATTTTTGCTCATTTCCTAAATAGCAAAGTTCATTGTTATTGACTGTTATATCAATATAGAACATTATTTCGAGTAAGGTATTAGTTATTGATACCCAGCGTCTATGTACGGTGACCTTCAGACCACTTCATACACTCTGATGTTACATTGTCCTGTAAAATTTGATAAATATTGATATTATCGTAGTTAAGTGCGTCAGTTATCAATCTTCTATGTCATGCTTAAACTTGAACGACTCCCAATACAAAGACATATGGATTATACAAGGGGAGAAGGTTAAGCTGCACGATGTTTTTTTTTTTGTTGTTTTGTTTTGTTTTTTTTTTAATGGTCAGTTCCCAATTGGATTTTTGTTCTTGAATTTTTCATTCACCATAATCTGACTTGGCATACAGGGCACGAAAAGTACAAGTTAACAAAGGTTGGATCAACAAAACCACATTTTGTATATTCTTTTATTAGCGACAACCTGCCATGTTGTTCTTTAGTGACATTGATAAATCGTTACCTATGCAGATATGGCTTAAACATATCATGTTACAGGTATCTAAACACATTACAGTTTGCACAAAGGATTTCATCACAAGGAAAGTAGTTTTGTCAAGACCTTGACATAAAATCGATTCTTTAATTAAACAATTTGTGCTTATCACGGCAGAAAAGTAAATAAACCTAAATAAAAGTACATGCGTTTTGGAAGAAAAGGATTTTCTTTGAAAGTAACATTTTACTTATGAATATTACAACTCAGATAATTTCGTACAAACAAACAGAAGTAATTAGTTTTCATGTATTGTTGAAGAATGGCGAAAATATATTAATGGGATTCAAACGTCAGTAAAACATTTCGTAAAGAAACAGAATGCTTTTTAATTTTATTTAGACGTAGTAAATCATGTAACCATTGTGTAATCAACAATTACACAATTGAACTCTATAAAGCGTCTAGAAGTTTCCATTGGCCTAGTCAATCTGACTAAGGTGACCGTGACAACAAAACGTTTATCCCTAACGTTGGTATTTTGTCTACAGATTTTTATCTTTTGCTGACCCTCCGTTAAACCTTATACATACATACATGCAACCATACATACAACCATACATACAGATATAAATTCAACCATACATACAACCATACATATTCAACCATACATACAACCATACATACAACCATACATACAACCATACATACATACATACATACATACAAACATACATACATGCATACATACATACAACCATGCATAAATACAACCATACAACCATACATACATGCAACCATACGTACATACATACATACATATATACATACTGTGTGAGGGACAAAAACAAAAGAAACAATAAAAATAGCGTTATTGTATATAATATTAAAGCAGAAAAACACAATTATGAGTTCAGAGAAATCAGAGAATATATTTTGTACTATTTGAAGCAACTAAGAATTTTCTAAATCTGTTTCAGAAGCTATAACACTTGTTAACTACGAAGCCAGTTTTTACTCTTTAAAAGTGACAGGTTGTCCGTAGCCCTGGGGTCAAAGTGACAGGTTGTCCGTAGCCCTGGGGTCAAAGCAGGCATTATTAACATAAGTTCAAGTAACAGTAATTACGTTGTCAATGATTAGCCACTATAGCTGAGACCTCGCACGAAGATCATGCACCATTATATATATATATATATATATATATATATATATATATATATATATATATATATATATATATATATATATATATATATATATATATATATATATATATATATGTACCTATATATATACTTTCCATATTCAGCACATTATCACATTGTATCACTATAGTCAACACATTATCACACTGTATCACTATAGTCAACACATTATCACTTTCTATCATTATATTCAGCACATCATCACACTGTATCCCTATATTCAGCACATTGTCACATCGTATCACAATATTCAGCACACGATTACATTGACACCAACATCATAGTTAAGGGAACTTTTACAGAAGAAATTTCTAAGAAATTAAGAAAGAAAAACGTGAGCAGTGGGAACAGTCATGTGTAACTGCCTATTTCACACACTTTAATGGGGAAGAGAGCGAGCAGCAGTGGAGGAAAAGCGACAGCGAGCTGACAAGCTTAAACAAAGATGGCCTTAGTAAACACTGTAGTGCTAAATGTGTGTATGCGTGTTAGCCTGTGTGTGTGTGTGTGTGTGTGTGTGTGTGTGTGTGTGTGTGTGTGTGTGATAAGAATTTTTAACGTAGCTTTAACAATTTTTCAGTCATATTGCTACGATGTCTGCAGTGTGACAGTTTATAGTGATGTCTATCTCTGTGACATCATGCCGCAGACATGTAGCATCATGTCCCCCCACCCCACCCCCCGTCACATTATCCTGACACCAGGCCGACAAGTCCTAACACTAGCATCTTAATACTGAGCACCAAGCGAGGTAGCTTCTAGTATCACTTTTATAAGTCTTTGGTATGACTCGGCCGGGGTTAGAACCAGCGACCTACCGCACCCGAGGCGTACGTTCTAACCACTCGTCAACGGAGCGGTCGTAGCGATAAGTATTGCTACACTTCCGGTGGTGTGGGTTTAGGAGCTTCTTGTTTAGGATTTGCAGGAATAGCAACATGACTTATTCCTTTAGCTTTTACTGGGACGTGTTGCTAGTGCTTGTAATGTAAAGAACGCATAGAGTAAAGTTTTAAAATATATCAAGATTGTAACGTATGGTATAATGAAGTTAAACAGTATTAATACAATACGCGATACCTATTTAGCTCATATGGAATTTGATTTAATATTCACTTAATTAAACACAAAATGAGACCTAAATGATATTAGAAAAACAGTGGCAGTATAAAAAATTCAAAAATATTGATGAAATGAAAACATTTTGTTATATAAAGGTAAAAATTAAAGAGAAAGATATTTAGAATGGATTATAAGAAGAAATCTCTGGTATCAATGAAAGAGTGGTCAGTGAGCAATACTGAATTCTAGTGCATTTTGTTGCTTCATAGTTCAAGTAACAGTTTGAATATAAATAGAGATTTTGTAAACAAAGTCTTCATTCCTATCTTAAGACCAGTATGGAATCATTATTAGCTGTGTTCAGATATAATTTAAGAATAATTATTAATTAAAGCTTATTAATTGGAATTACAGATTGCTCAGTGACATTTCGGACTAAAATACTACATTGGGATTATTGAGAATTCATTTAAAGGCATTTTCGTCTTAGTGACACATCAAGACATTAATCATTATTGGAATTCGTTCAGAGCAGTCTATACTTTTGGACTTGTGATAGAACATTTAGGATTACTGGAATTTAATTCACAACACTGCAAGAGTCGTTTGAATTTTCACTTTTACTGTTTCAAACTTGACTGAATACAAACAAAAAACAGCTGTTAGTAATATATAGTATTATGCTATTCAAATAAAATTAAATCAGGTTTACGTAAAGAGTTTTTTAAAAATCCACATTTAATCCCCAACTGATATCTGTTTTACTGATGGCTCCGGTGGCCTATTGGATGCGAGAAGTCGCTGGTTCGGACCCCGGCCGAGTTTACCAAAGTTTTATAAAGATTGTACTAATAGCTGCCTTGCAAGGCGCTCAGCATTAAGTGATTAATGTTAGGTCTGGTCGGCCTGGTGTTAGAATAATGTGACTGGGTGGGACATGATGCCACATGTCTGTGGCATGATGCTCCAGTGCAAGACATCACTATAAACTGCCACAATGCAGGCATCGTAGCCATATGACTGAGAAATTGTTAAAGCTACGTTAAAAAATCCAAATATCACACACACATCTGTTTTACTACCAGTCTTGCGTATAAGAATCAGTGAGTATATACAAAATTAACCGAGTCTTGTTTATATGACGTATAAGAATCCCATGGTCCGCAGGTACACAAGTTTCATGTTCTTTAATCGTCACCTATTCACTAAATAAATGGTAACATAAAAAAATAATTAGCTCCTCATCAGCAAGAAAGAAATACCAAAAGATATAAAACATCATAATCCAAGTGATATTAAACCTGATCAGTATTTGCCGGCGATAATACTAGATTACAGCCAAATATCGTGATCGTAACGTTTTATTTGTTTAATATGAAGGTCAAGGTAGAGGCAAATAAATAAGTTGTAAGCTGTTTAAGAAGAAAGTTTTTTTTTTATAGATAAAATATTTTTATGGTAGTGATGATATTATTAGTCTAAATGATTATAAAATGTTATAATATTTAAAGATTTGCAGTTAGCAACAGCTGTGAGAACAAATAGAACAGAATAGAGTGGCGTGAATGAAAAACAACGAACGTTAGGATCAGAAGCAGACAAATCGCAGAATACCGGTACTGAGGCTTTACAGTTTACAATATATGAACTATGCGTAAAATACAGGACTGAAGCTGTACAGTTTATATATGGACCATCCGTAGAATACTGGTGCTGAGGTTGTACAGTTTATAACATCTGAACCATGCGTAGAATACAGGACTGAAGCTGTACAGTTTATAATATATGAACCATGCGTAGAATACAGGACTGAAGCTGTACAGTTAATAATATATGAACCATGCGTAGAATACACGACTGAAGCTGTACAGTTTATAATATATGAACCATGCGTACAATACAGGACTGAAGCTGTGGAGTTTATAATGTATGGACCAAGCACAGAATACTGGTACTGAGGTATGGTTTATAATATATGAACCATTCGTATAATACAGAACTGAAGCTGCACAGTTTATAATATATGGACAATGCACAGAATACTGGTACTGAGGTTCTACAGTTTATAATATATGAACCATGCGTAGAATACAGGACTGAAGCTGTACAGTTTATAATATATGAACCATGCGTACAATACAGGACTGAAGCTGTACAGTTTATAATATATGGACCATGCACAGTATACTGGACTGGAGCTGTAGAGTTTATGATATATGGACAATGCACAGAATACTGGACTGAATCTTTTCAATTTATAATCTATGGTAAGAATTTCAAGAGACCACTTGATTTCTAAGGAGTAACAGATAATTATCCACCTATTATTACGTATTTCATGGAACTCAAGATTTACATCAGAGAAAGCATCTGTAGCGACAGATCGTTCCAACCAGGGTTATGAATTTGAAAAAAAAAACGTCCAGGATGATACCAATAGCTCTGTTGTAATGAACACACACACACACACACACACACACACACACACTTCTATTCTCTTATGACTATTACAGGAGAGAGAGAGAGAGAGAGAGAGAGAGAGAGAGAGAGAGAGAGAGAGAGAGAGAGAGAGAGAGAGAGAGAGAGAGAGAGAGAGAGAGAGAGATGTTGCTATTAATAAAACCTAAACAAATGTAAATAATCTGAGTCACTAAGAATCAGCGTAAAAGGAGAATTTATGCTATCTAAATCAAAGACAGTTCATGAAAATTATTTAACTCAGCGAAGATGAACTAACGATTACTTTAGACGGACTACCGAACCTATTTTATTCACAGGGTTATAAAACAGAGAAATAGTTCTTTGATTAAAAAAAAAACAAAAAACAAAAGCACAGTGGTATTAGTAAGTTTTGTTTACTTTAGAGTGTACATTTAAAAATTTATCTACAGACGGTTTCGGGCCCCGAGTGGCCGAGTGGTCTAAAGCGCTCTCCGTTACGAATCACTGCCATCTCACCTCTGTCTGCGTGGGTTCGAGTCTAGGATTCGGCGAATGTGGATATGTGAGAAAGCT
>JAECUM010026698.1:0-54657 GCA_016617855.1 Megalonaias nervosa | reverse complement strand
AATGATTCAAGCAAACAATAAACGTAACTGGCTGATAATCGGATTTTCATCTTGTTGTAATAAATCCTGCGTAAATGAATTCTGTGGTTACCATATGCAAAGCTTCAGGCGTGGAAGTGTGGCGCCAAAACCGTGTTTGCGGTGCGGTGTTGGTGTCAGACGAGAAACACGGTTATGTGTGCAATGCGGTGGTAAGCGATACAGAGAGTTGAAACGATGTTATGATAAACAATATAACGCCCTGATATCTCCCATAAAAACCGCCGAAGACTATCTCCCCAGGTTTCAAAATAATCATTTAGACAAATAATATTAGTATATAAATGGAGCAAAATGAATTTGTGAAGCATCCCACCATTAAAAATTATGAAGCGTCTTGAGATGGTGTAATTAGGAGCTGTCAACTGAAAACACCAGTCGGAAAAGTTGATAATACTGGTTATCTCAGATTTACTGCCGGAGGAAAAATATATTTATCTCATAGATTCGTGTTTGAATGTTTTCATGGACTGATCAAAAATGGACTTGTTGTCGATGATATTGACGGTAATAAAATTAATAATTCTTTATGCAACCTTCAAGTTGTTACACGAAGTCAGAATTGTAGATTAGGAAATACTGGCATTAATTGTAAGACTCCGAGGTCTGTTATATCCACAAGTACAGAGACAGGTGAAGAAATAATTTTCCCATCGATGGGTGTGGCTGGTAAATATTTTGATATCACCACGCGTGCGGTACAATTTGTGGCAGATAATATAACCAGATCAGCATTTTCAGTTAAATACGATCAAAAGATCAAATTTCGGTATACACAATGAACGGAGATAACTCCGCCAAGCAAACGCTTTCTCCGTTAAAGTTATCCTGATTTGTAATAATATTTTCCCGCAGTCGTGTCCAAAACGTTATGGTATATGTATTTATATTTTTGCTTTTATTCAGAAATATTGTTATATTAAACAAATACTTATTATATAATGAATTCTGAAAATATTAATGCTGTTATTGTTGCTATTAAGCAATTACAACATGACGGTATAAAAATTTCTGATGAACTTGATCCTGAAAAAATTATGCGTGATTTTGAATTATTACAATCTCGGAAATCCGAAAATAGGTATACGTTACCCTCTGATCATAGATTCATAAAGTTAATCCAACAGGCGATGTTGCAATCACTGGCGGCAATTACAGACACACAGGTAAAATTATTTGTTCCCCTTTCACGCTCAATCGAAAAAGTTAGATCACAATTATCTCACAAATGCGAAACAAAAAGACTTGCACACACTCGTGTAAAACAGTTGAGAGATATTGTGTCGATGACGGATTATGATTCATTGGCAAAAGATAGCGACGAGTGTTACTCTACCCACAATACGAGTGAAAATGAAAGTGAAACTCACTCTGATACCAACTAAACAAGAAGGATAATTCATTTCTGACTACCTCGACGAAGTCAGTCAAGGGTAAAAAAAAATATTTTTTTCTGATACTAATTTAGAATCAGATTTATTTTTTATTCAGAATATTTTAATCAACCATATTCAGATAATTTATTTGGTATCTTTTGTTTTTATTTTCCTTACGATGACATTCTTGGAGTTTTATGAGCCTGAGATCTCTGATTTTAACAGGGCGATCAAGTTCTACGATGACGCTTTATGAGCGTACATACAGATTTATATCAAGTCCAAAAAGTGTCCATGTTGGTCAGTAAGTTTAAAATGTAACCGCGATAAGAGTGGATTATGACATTTTAAATAAACAACGTTGATTGATTCTGATACAATCAAATACCCTGGGGGTACTTGAGGTGTAAACGAATATAGAATGTATCCTGTTGGGCTTGGTTGGATTTTTGTAAATCTACTTGATAACTACCGTCGATGACGTCACAAACAAGATTAACTGCGATCGTTAATGTTACGTTGACGATGCCCGGCAAAAGATGACGTCATTCATTATACGGATTATTATTGTATTTGAGAATATCTGGCGGTGGGGCTATTTTTTTCCATGATTCTAGAACTTTTGGAAAATGTTTATCAATAACATCATTGACTGATTTTTTTAGTTCAGTATTGTCAAATCCTGGAAATATAAATTTTTGCAATTGTTGATCAGTTATTTCAAAATGTTTGGTAACTTGCTGTGATCCTGCATGATTAAAGAGAATTATATTTTCTTCATTAGCGCCATAAAGATGATCTGCAATTGTATTTAAGACCATTATTGTTTCGATGATTTGTTGTTTTGTATCCTCAGAATAAATATTTGTTATGTTTGAAAATAAATTTTTTAGATCATTAAGAAATCTTGTATGTTCAGACTTGATATCGTCCGAGTAAGATTTTAAAACAGTTCTATTAACAGGTAATCCTTCATTGAGTTCAACAGGAATTCTTGTCGTTTTCCGACGTTTTCCTTTATCATACTCTATACTGATTAAAACCTGTCCAGTATTATCATCGGAACATTGTCGTAAAGGTTTTTCATAACTAAAATGTTTTGAATATATTTGTTCTTTTGTGAGAAATTCATCTCGACGTGGTTCTGGTGGTCCTTGATAAACTGGTGGAATCTCAGGCGATCCTAACACAGATCTGATCGAAGATTGATAAATGTCAACTGCGTAATCTGGCGATAATATTTTAATCGCAGATGATAACGTTGGCTCGTGAACAGTAATAGCTATCTTTGATTCTTTTCCTGTAATGGATTTAATTCTAAGTTGAAATTCTTCATTGATCTGTTCTATCTGATAACTGCCCGTGGGTATACTGACAACTGGCCAATCAGGAGTTCCAACGGGTTTATTTTTATTTGCGAACACCAACGAATTATTCGGCGGAAGGCCTCCAAACGACGTTGACCTGATATTTGGCCAACTATGATAAACTCGTAATTGTGCCAGCGCTATTTCCGATGCTGGAATTGCAGTTGGAAAAACAATACTGAATTCAGGATTGGTTGAACTCGCAGATATCATTGTGGTTTTCTGCGGAGTTGTGTTTGTGACGATCTGCTGTAATAATTCGTGTGATCTTTGATCCGAACGAAGTTCCGAGCGTCGCTCCGGCGTCGACATCATTATTATTTATTTCCGATTTCAATTCAAGTTCGTTGACACCGTCGTAAATCTCAATTATCGTTTTAAATTCATCATCGGATATTTTACCATTGTTGAACGACGACGAAATCAACGATCATAGTTTAGAATATGCTGTCGTTGCTGTATGCAGTGTTTTATGTACTCGTGTAATTTCGTGCTTGTACATGTAGCTATCTTCTTTGCAACGATGTTGAAAATACCGGCAATAGGTGTTGCGGATGAAACGACGATTGTTACAACGATCGGCGCGGTCATTGACGTTGTCAATGTTGATAATATGACGCCGGCTCCAGCAACAAGCGCAGATACCAAGACACAATTATGTCAATGGCGGCCATGCGTCTGCGATATTTTTTACTTTTATTGTATAATCGTCAATAATGTTTATCAGTTTACGCTGCCACGCACATACTTCACCGTATCTGTATCGCTGAACTTCGATCATTATTCTATATTAAGTAATTAAATGAGGTGTTTCAGCTACAAATTCCAGACACCACCAGTAAGACGCTGTGGTTATTTTTTTATCGGATGGTTCCAGTATAAATATTTCTTCGGCATCTTTATTTAATACAATAGACACGGTTCTAGAACAATTATCGGTTGAATGACGCCATGGAAATGTAGTAAATATCCTAACTTTTGCAGAACTGAATACATACAGCCTGTACACACCGATTACTTCTGTGGTATGTTTGATAGAGTTATTTTGCGGTGTCCACGTTGATGATCCTGATGCTACTGTGTACACGATACTGCTAATTTGTTTGTGTGGAATTTTAACGAGATTAGTTTTACTGACGATATTAGGAATTCCATTGATAATATCGTTGATTCTCGCATTTATATCGGTGAGTTTTATGTCAACGGTTGGTGGACTTCCAAAAAATTCAGAAACAGTTGTACTTGATTAGTAAAATCAGTTTTGAGTGTGGTCATTCCATTGTTGATTGTAGTTGACGAAGTTGTCACTGGAATTTGCTTATCATCGACGTATTTCTTCGTTGCAGCGTCGAGATCCGTGACAGGTTCTCCTATATTGATGATTTTATTGTTATTCATGTTAATGACGCCATTCATGACATCGCTGGTTTTTAACAATCGTTCACTTATGCTATCTCGGATCGACGATGGACTAACAACACTAGGAACAAGTTTGCCCTCTTTGTCGTATACAGCAATAAGACCTTCTCGCGATAATCGATTACGAACAATAATGTCGTTGATTGAAACATTACTCGTCTTCAATGTTCCTTCACTGTTTTGAAATACAACAAGTTCGTTTGGATCAACATTGGCAAGATTGAGCAGGTCAGATAATTCATCATTTATCTGTCTTGTTACTCGCTTGAGTAAATCTTCACCTGGTGCTTGTTGGGTTTTAGTTTTAGCTGATCTTCCGTAAATATCTACCCTAATATTATTAGCGATTATTTAAAACAGAACTCGTATATTCGTGTACAGCCTTATGGGGTGGTTTTTTTTTATCTTGATACAGCATCGAGTACTGCCAGTGCTTCACGGCCACATATCGGAGGATCCGTTAATGTTTGTGTTGGTAGCGTTGAATACCAGATTGGAATATCGCCGCTGACATACTTTAAAAATTCTTTTGGTGGTGCCAGTCCGTACGAATCGAAATAAACAGTACCACGTGAATCAATCGCGTAAGCAACCCAATGAGTACCACGTCCAGAGTTTTCATCGAGGTTGATTATTCCGATTTCAACGTTGTTTGGTTTGTGTGGTAATTGATCACGTATAAAAACACCTCTGAAATGTTTTATATTTATTCGCGTAGCAGCATCAAGTAAATCAAAATTGGACATAGGGAACATCAACGAGTCCCTGGAATTCTTAATCCGTTCCCGTGCCGAGGTAAAGTCCCTGGCAGTCTCAGACCAGACCCAAATGGGTCTGCGTTCGAGATCGCCTTTTTTATTTGATTCCTTGCCCAGATTATTTCTTTAGCGCCATTCCAGCAGCTGTTCCAACAGCACCTAACGCAGCAGCTTTTGTCAACAGCTGGGGCGGCAGCGGCTATTAGAGCTGGTAACGCGGCGAGAATCGGAAATATACCATCCGCCTTAGCGACGTCTTTGACGGCGCCCGCAGAAAGATTAAGTCGTATGCCGGTCTTTGATTGTTTGGCTTCATTGAAATGTTTGAGCTGACGTTCTGTTAGAGGTAGTTTATTTGAACCACCTGTGATTTGCTCTCGCTTTAGTGATATTTTTGCTGCACAGTTCTCTTTTTATGCTGATTGTAATTTTCTAATCTGACCTGGAGTCAGACTGACCCTAACATGATGATTTGACATTCATGATATATGTCTGATTTCTAAATTAACGCTTGCATATTTCCACCGGGGCATCAACGACCTTCATTCGTCCACCAACACCTTCAAGTAGCATCGTCTTATCACTGAGTATGACGGCGATTGCTCTGTAATTAGCAATAGCTCATCGCGTCACACGAGCTCGAAAATGTATGTCAACGACGGACTGTCTAAACAAATCCAAGTGCTCCAGCGAAAAATAATAAATCGGATACAGCGTTGTAAAATCTAGCTGTGATATTTGTAAACCAATATCAACATTTTGATCACGCCCCTTAAACGACATCAATCGATGATATGCACAAGTCACATGATTTTGCTCAAAATTTAACAAAATATCCTCTAATGGTTCTTGATGTCCGTTTATCCTCAGTGAAACCTCAGAAACACCGAGTTTGTCAAATATCATTATACTACGTGTTTGTGAGTTTACTCGTGCAGCATCTTGGAAAGCAACACATATATGTCGTGGTGCGGAGATACCTTGTTGTGATGCTATCTGCCATGTAAATAAACCATTAATTTCACTTTGAACAGCATCTGTGGTTATTGTTAACCCTGATAGCGTCGACTTACCACCTTGATCCATAAAAGAGAGCAAACTTTCTTCTTCAGGTATCGCTGGGGTCATTACTGGCATCCACGATGAAAATTTTGACAGCGTTACTTTACCGGCGTCACCGAGAGGTCGCCATATTGCATCGTCGTCAGTGGCTTTTTTCGTACGAGTACAACTGTATGTTTGGCACCGAAAATAACCTTTCTGACATTTCTGCGAAAGCCAAAATTATGTGATAACGGAATTGCACATGAAAAACTTCTATTTCAACCATGCAACATAGATCGGCGTGCTGCGAATCCTAAGTTGAATTCTGGATTAGCACCATGAACCACAGGTCACACATCAGCGTCAGCGTTGTTGGCGTTGTTTCTAGGTCGTCTTACCTCATCTGGTCTGTAGTTAGGATGATCAGAAGTGTCCTTGGTAAATATCATTGACGGACCGGCTGATCTTGAATATTCGTCGCTGTACCTTGCAAGGCCAAGTATCGTCGTGACAACGTCGACCTCCTTCTGGATCGATTCAATATTTCTTCCATCGATGATATACGTGGCACTGTCAAACAACGCCATGATGCCATTATTAACAAAACCAACACTAACATCAGCTCCGTATTCAGTATCATCTGTTTTTAAAATTTCACCTTCTACTTCGATGAATGCTTGGGCGGGTAAGAAATATCTGCTTGTATCCTGAACTTATAATTCGATTCGTCCACGCTGATTTGGCTGTCGTGCATCATAAAAATAATATTGATAATCACGCACAGACTCATCCTTGAAAACTGGCGCATCCATGTCAAATGCGGGCTCAACATATTTTATGTTATTGGTCATCGTCTAATACGAAGACCACTCCCTGCCATCAGACTTGCGGTTATTTTTTTTCTTTTTCACCAGCTAACTCTGCTAATTTTTTAGTTGCGGCTTGATTTATTATTTTACTAACATTTGTAGACATCACGTCAGTGCTGGGTAATTTTACTGGTGGTTGACGTTTTCGTCTTACTAATCGTGCTAGTCTATCCTTGATTGCAGAGAATGCTTTACCGGCAAAGTCGCCGGCAGCACCAATACCTTTTTCACGAATGACGTCAATGGCTTTCATGCCCAGTTGCTATGCAATGGGTATTGCTTTTGGGGCTATCCTCAAAAATGAGCCCTGAACAACATCGCCGAGTCCATCCCCGTAGATTGCTTTATGTAATGGTAATCGCGAATTTATCACCCTGACCATGGTCGGTCCACGTTGAGCAGCATGTATAATCATCTTATTATAATAATTATATCTAACTGCTTAATCGTTGTGATAATCATCGGCGATTTCATTAATGAGGGACCGATACACATTAATATCCATGATACCGCCTGTAAACAATCGCTGACAAACAGCGGCTGCTTCATTAATAATTTCCGGAGAATTATTACCGGCTCGTTTTCCGCCAATGAGGACTTCTAGCCGTTTAACATCTGTAAGGACATTATTTGGACAACTAACAAGACCACTTCCGGTTGCATTTGTATTAATACCACTTCCAGTTGCACCAGGAACGTCTTGATCTTCTTCTTCCTCAATTATTGGTTTAATAATTTTCCATGGTGATTGTTGATGAAATAAATTTTAAGAATGACTGACTGCTTTATTAATGTATTCAATATAATCCGGATCGTTTTGTCGAACAGATTTAAAGTCTTCTGTGTATACGATATATCCATCTGTACCATTTTTCATTATCTGTTACTTCCCGAATATAATCGGTTTTTAAATAATCATTTTTATGAAAAAAATTCTTTCCGCAGCAAATTCATGTAATTCTTCGTTTTTAACAGATTGAATATATTCGATAGATCTTGGATAAAATTTATCAGTCATACCAGTCCTGATTCTTGATTTTCTTGATTCTGGTTGTGGTTCTGGTATTTGTTCTTCTATATCGCCTATTTCAGCACGAGCTTGCTCAATTCCTTCAAGTACTTCTCGCGTTGGTTGAGCGGCAGCTATTTCGGCAGAAAGCTCTCGCAAAATCTTTTTTGTTTTTTAGTTTGCTCTGCTATTTTTCCAGTTGCCTCAGCGGTTTTTTCTAGCGCGGGGAGAAGACCTTTAGTAGTCACTGTAACAGGTTCAAATAATTGTTCTGTACCTTCAGTGAATTCTTCCTGTTTTTGTTGACGCGCTTGTAGTTGTTGTTTAACGCCATTATGAAGTGGAAGATATTTTCGTATTGCTGCTAATCGTTCTCGAGCTAATCTAGCTGAGTGAGCTTCGCCCATCATTATTGATAAACATAATGGTTTAATTATAGCAGCAGAGAGGGTGAAACGACCAAAACACACACACGAACACGCCTAAAATGTGAAAAATACACGTCAACGAACTAGTAACAGCGATGACCTAACCCGTATGATTTGACATTACTGCAGTCTGTTTCTTCCGTATAGAAATGCGCTCACTACTGGCCTTGGTTTGATTTTATTGGCCTTATTTTTTCAACCTTCGTAGGAACCCTTATTTTTGCGAACGGACTTGGTCTGTTCACCCTCTCTGCTGCTGATCTGCTGCTCTCCTGTAACAGACTGTAAGAGAAAATTTATGGTTCTGTTACGGGAACCGTTTATGCTACATTTGTAGAGAAGAATAGTTTTCATTAGTGTTACGACTCTGTGGTCTTAATGTAAGTAATAGTAAGATGCGAAACCAACAAGTTGTGTATTCAGCAAATATTTCAAATAGCACTTACAGTATAATGAATAATAAATCCCAAATAATCGTCAATGTTCTATCACAAATCCAGAAGTGTACAATATTCCGAATGAATTCCAAAATCTTGAATGTGCAGCTGTACCAATATTATTGAATGTGCTGATGCACCAATAGTCTTGATGTATCACAATGATATAATCCAGAATGTCTTTGAATGAGTCCTCAATAATCCCAAAGTAGTGTTTTAGTCCAAAACGTCATTGAGCACTTTGTAATTCCAATGAATAACTTAAATAATCATTTCCGTTTAAATTAAATCTGAACACAACTAGAAATGATTTCAAAGACTGAACTTAAAATAGGAATCATTAATTTGTTTACTACATTCTTTATCTACAAACTTTCACATGACCTGTGACGCAAAAGTATTTTCTGAAAACGTCACTAACTCGTAAACATGGTGACTTCTAAAACGAAGTGCGTAAACAAGGTCAGTCTTTAACTCAAATTCAAGTAAACATCTTAAAACGATGACAATGGTCATGTAAGCCGAAACTCTACTCTCAGTCAAGGAAAGATGTCAAACACACAATAGAAATTAATTAAACATAACATCTTCCCTCGTAATGAAACGAAGGATTTATACAAGAAAGTATTCTTTTACATATTAGTCAAATATACATAAGATACAATAATAAGTAAAACCACACGGAAATATGTTTTATGAATGAAACAATATATATACAAATTAAAGCAATACAATACTTCTATATACGTGAAAGTGCGTCTGCAATCAAATTATCATTTCTCTTGATGTGCCTAATGTCAGTAATGCATTCCTGTAACATCAAACGCAAACGCAACCGCAACAACCTCTGATATTTGGGAGTTTTTTTTGCGTTAGGGGTTTTAATCACTGAATGAAATAATTGGACAAGGAACCGAACTAATGTACACTTCAAAGTGTTGCAAAGCCATTATCAAAGCCAAACATTCTTTATCGACTTTGGAATAATTTTCCTTGGTATGTGTTTAATGCTTGAGAAAAATAACACACTGGATGATCCACACCATTCTTATCTTCTTGAATCAATATTCCTCCAACTGCTACATCACTAGCATCAACATAAAAGTTTTAAAAAAATGACTGAAAGGACTGGTGCACCTTTAGGTATGGCCTTTAATTTGTGTAACGATTCCTGACACTTGTCAGACTAAGAAAATCTGGATTTTTTACTCAACACATTTGTCAAAGACTCTGTAATTATGGACAAATTTGAACAAAATGACCGAAGATATCTAGCCATACCCAGAAATCGCATCAGGTTCTTTTTACTTATAGGCACTGGGAATTCTGAGAGAGCCCTGGCCTTAAATTCTACAGGTTAAAACTTGACTGTGCCGAACAATATGTCATAGAAATGTAACACAAACACGGCAAAAGATACTTTTACCTCAATTAATTGTCAGATCTGCATCACTGAGTGCGAATGGTTTCCAAGTGGCCTTTCCAGGTATCGTTGGAGATGATGATGATATCGTTGATGTACGCGTAACATTTATCTAGACCGGATTATATCGTGTTCATTAAACTCTGGTATATTGACGGATAATTCTTCATATCAAACGTCATCACTTTATATTGACAAAGTCCGCCTGGATTTGGAAATACCGAATTTCGTTTGCTCTTTCCGTGAGTGCAATTTGCCAGAATCTTTTCAAACGGTCAATCTTGGTGACACAATTTGTATTTCTAATTTAGTCAATGCACTCATCTATTATTGGTTTTTGGAAATGAAACCCTTTTGGTGACACTGTTGACTTCGTTATAGTCAGTACACATGCGGAATATATTATATGGTTTTGGCACAAGAATATAGTAAATGTTTATTTTTTTAAACATTCTTGCTTGAGAGGATTCGTCCAGGAAGGATGCTTTTTCACAAATCTGGAATCTACAATTTTAATGTCATGACAGATTTTATTTGTTCGTGTTAGGATATCAGGAAACAAGAGCTGATATTCACATAACAGTTGTTTTAGTTCGCTCTTTTCCTCTTTCCTTGTGGATATAGACGTGAAGTTTCTGGTCCAGGTTGTTTAATACTTCTGTATTCCAAAGAATGGTTAAACAAATGTTACTCCAGGCTGATAACATTCCATCATTTACATCCTAAATGTATGGGACAGGTACAACTAACTTGATTAAATGATCAACTGGGCTATCACTACTTAGATACACCTTTAACATATTTATATGACAATGTTGTTTGTTACCGTTAACGATGTAATTATAGTTCATTTACTTTACTTTCAATTGCACAAGGACCATACAATTTAGTCCTAAGGGGATTTTGAAGTATTGCGAAGAGAGCAAGAGCTGAAACTTTCTGTCCTTTGTATTTCTGTCATACCTTAATTTTATTTTTTACTCAGTCAAGTTACGATTAGTCCCTGCCACTTCACGTGCTTTCGACAACTTATATTTGAGATCTGAGACTCAGTAGAGAAGACAGTATGTCCAAACACTAGTTCAAAAGAACTTCAGCCTAATGATTCTTGAAGTGATTCCCTGACTGCAAACAGAAGTAAACAAACACCATCATCTAAATCTTTTCCTGTATCAAAGTAATATGACCAAATCATATTATTCAAAGTCTGAGGAAAATTTTCTAATGTTTTTCGACTTTCAGGACGATAGGCAGAAGATTTAAACTGTTGGATGCCTAATTCATGCATAACTTGTTGGAAAATTCCAGACATACAGTTTGATCTTTGATCCGACTGGACAGAGTAGGGAAGGCAAATAAGTGTAAAAAGGACTTTATCAAATAATTTACAATGGTTTAGTATTAATATTTCTCAAAGGAATTGCCTCTGTAAATCTTATGGACGCATACATTATGGTCAACAAATATTGGTTGCCTGACTTGGTCTTTGGTAAAGGATCGCACGGTCTACCATTGTTCTGCTAAATGGTCCGTCAAATGCAAGGATAGGTTGCAGATGAGCCTTATGTATCTTCTGGCTGAATTTTCCTACCATTTAAAAAGATCTGAAGTATTTAGAAACATCACCTTTGATTTTCGGCCAAACAAATGAATCAAGACCTTGTGATAAGTCTTAATGACTCATAAATGACCAGCAAAGGGAGTTTCATGGGCTAGACTAAGAATTTCCTGTCGATAAGACCTGGAAACAACAATTTGATAGGTCTCTGAACACTCGTCATCAGAGGGTGCCTCAGGTGGTCTCTAAATTCTCAATAAGGACCCCATTATTCACAATCAAAACAAACTGGTACTCGTGTGGCTTCAGTTTCTCTATCTATTATCCCTCTGAAACAAATAGGAGAACTCAGGATCTTGTTCTTTTTTTGCAATGAGCTATTGTTTTTGTCACTCTGGTTAGAATAAAGAGAATGAGTAGTAACAAGATAATCACTGCAATCAATATTTCTTGATTGATAAATACCAGAAGCATACATGATCTCATGATAAGACTGACCAATAAATGTGTCAGCTAAAGGAATAATTTGCTGAACAACATCATTTAAATACATCTTTTGGCCACAGCTCTGGTACCTGCACCAGCTGGGTATAAATGAGAGGTTTCAATTTCATAAGAATCAACTTTTTGATCTAAATAAGGCTTGTCAGTTACAAGTGGATTAACCACGAGCTTATCTCCAGCTAGGTCATTGCCCAGTAATCAATGAATACCTTCGATAGGTAAAGAAGTCACTGCTCCGACTGTCAAGTGTCCTGAAACTAATTGCGATGATATTTAGACACAGTAGAGAGTAACCATAATAAAGCTGCACTCTACCGCCCGAATAAGAACACTTTCTCAAGAAGAAAACGTCTCAGTCAACTGTAAAATAGGTATTCACGTCACTACAGATGCACTTCTTGAATTCTTCAATTAATATGAGTTGTCTGAGGTTATCGTAATATTGATAAACCTTCTTGGCTGAGCACCACTAACCAAGTAGTTTTTCTTTGTCTCTTGCAAATTCGATATGGGTTTGTGAAGTTTCTTTTCTACAATTCCTAAACCTTTGTCGATATGCCTCAGGTACCAACACATGCTCTTTGAAGATATATTCCTTAACCGTATCTTAATCAGTACTCTTTTGTACCGACAGTGAAGTGTAGACTTCACGATCTTTGCAAATAAGTAAAATTTGTAAAATTAAAGTCATTTCTTTCCCTCCTTTATATTCTAAGCTAACACGTTTTGGATAGAATGTGGGGTGATGGATGGTTTAGATGGTGTAATGGATAGTATTTTTATGAGATGTTGAATGGTATATGAGAGTATGTTTGTGAGATTTCATTTCCTCCTCTTACACTCTAAGCTAACAAATGGTATTTTGGAATAGTGTATGTAAGGGGTGTTGAGTGGTAATTGGGATGTTGGATGGTATAGGTGGTGTAATGTATAGTATTTTTGAGGTGTGATGGATAGTATGTTTGTCTATTTTCATGTCCTCATCTTACAATCTAAGCTAACACAAGGCGTTTTGGATAAAGTGTATAATGGGATGTTGGATGGGATATTAGGTATGAGAGTATTTTTGTTGGATTTCATCTTCTTCGCTTACTATCTAAGATAACACAAGGTGTTGTGAACTAACTTGACCATTCAGACTTAAAACCCTTTAACATTACCCTTCCGCTTTGACCCAATAAACCCTTATGCGTACCCCGCATGTCTAGTCTACGGCCTGTTGAACATAGAATTTCCCATACTTACCTAGACAAGCGCGTATTGAGGTCAACTCGAGTACTGTCAATAAATCACCGCCAAAGTGAGGTCAACCACTTGAAACACTGGTACGTTCTGAGGCTATAAATATATACTTGGGGATTTTTTCATAAGATTTCATATAGTTGAAGCTATAAACATATGCTAGGTTTTTCCATAGGATTTTCCGCAAATGGAGGCTATAAATATTCACCAGGGTTTCTCCATAGAATTTTCAAGCAAATTGGGGCTATACATATATCCCAAGTTTTTCCATAGGATTTTCTACACGCTGAGGCCTTACATGTGCACCAGTGTTTCTCCATAGGATTTTCCAACAAGTTAAGGCTATACAGATATACTAGGTTTTTTTTCCTTAGGAGTTTCCCACAAGAGAAGAACCCCAAATGGCCATTTTCAATACCACTCGCTTGCCTGGAAAAAGATCCCTACTCGTTGCCACGTATGTTTGTTTGTTTGTTTGTTTGTGTATGCCTATGTTTTGTTTGCGTATGTATGTGAAAACCCTCCGTCCCATGCTAGAATGACTAGTGCAAACAGGCATTTAAAGAGAAGAAAAAGCCACTCAAAGGGTTACTAAATCTGCAAAAAATCTACCAGAGAACATGGAGATAGAAAGATTAGATTTGCTAAATGTCATCTGGAATACCGGAATAATACCAAACAACTGGAACCAAGCCATCATAACATCTATCCCAAAGGTGGGGAATGATCAGCAGATCTGATCAAGAAAAAGAAGAGATTACCCCTGTTCTTACAAGGCCCATACATCAAATTCGTTAAAGTAGCGAAATTCATGGGTATGCTTGTTGATGAACATGGAACAATCATATCATTGAGCTGATTCGGAAGTGCAACCTGGATTTAAATCTACTAAGAAACCTAAAAGGAACAAATTGGGAAGCAGATCAGGACACACGTCTAGCACTATATATGCATTTAACTGATTATGGATGTCAAGTCTATGCCTCGGCATATCCAAATCTGCTGAGGAAACTCGACAATATCAAATACAATGTTCCTTGTATACATGCATGTGTACTCAGGAACACATCAATTGAAGAATTACAATCTTAACAGGCGAACCACCAATACATCTAAGAAGAGAAGAGTTACTATTAAGATATATAACTAGGATATCAATACATGATAACTTGCACCAAACAAGACTCATCATACAAAAATGCAACAGACTTTTTAGCTACAAACCGGTCCCGAATGTACCAGGGGGAAAGAATATTCACTAGCTGATCAAAGAGTAGTATACTAAGAGGCTGATCTTAAACCAAAAATGGATTCTGGACCAGAACTCCAAAACAAATATATTATAACCATTTAGGACACTTTTTTGGTGATAGACCGGAGACTCCCACCCCCCACCCCAAATTTGTCGGAGAAAGAATAAACCTTTTACAAGTTCATCTAATGATGCTGCCAGAAATTGCAGACTGTCAATAAAACGTAATTTTCCGAGAGTAACTGACATATACTTTTCAAAATTATTTGGAATACATTTTATCTTATTATTTAGTTTTAGTTTAGATTTAATTTCCTCGTTGCCAAAAGCTTCTACAATAATATGACTATCATAGCCACGAAAGTTATGTAAAACGACAGGTATAAACTTTGGTGCATGAAATTTTAAATTGCAATTATTATGAGCTGCCCCACGATATTGACCGGTCAGATGGCAATGATTACGAACTTTATCACGGACTCCGTTTGAGTCTACCAATAACTTCTCGCAAATATGACAATTAACCGCTTCGTTAAATTCAAGTTGTTGCTTAGATGTTATTTTCATTGGAGCTGTCTTAAATAATTTGTTAGAAATTTTATTAACATCATCTATAAGATTTTTTAGTAACCATACCGCCGGACTTTCAGATTCACTATCTTTACATCTGTATAACTTTATTGGACATGAAAACTTAGCGTCAACGCAACAAACTACTTTATAAGCTACTCCGCAAGGAACATGTTGCTGTATTTTCTTGTACTTGATTTATTTGGATCATTTTCTGCACCTGCCACTGGAACGAGTAGACACTCAAAATCGGCCTAAATAACGAAAGGTATATTTAGCTTATGATCATAATTTTTAAATTTTAAGACTTTTTCTTTTTCGCCGGGCATTGTTATTCTTTGAACGTTGATACAGTATTTAAGATGTCCTGTAGTTTCTCATTCTTAGAAAAACCCTGCAAACATCTGTAACAGAAATATTTTTATTTTTATTTTTATTATACTGTCCGACAACTAAACCGTTAGAGTTTTTTTTATCCAAACGTAATGTCCTTTATAAAATAATAAATTTATTGTATTTTGTGTAGCAGTCTCTGAAATATATCTTGGGTAAACATTTTCTCGCTCATCTAGTCCGAAAATATTTACTGAAATATTGTTTTGTTTTTCAAACTTTTGTATCTGATTTTCTGCCACTGGAAAAGTTATTCCGTTAAAATTTAGCTCGTCTTTGTATGGCAAATACTTTTCAATTCGGTCACTGTGGTCACTCTGAGGATGTCTCTCAGACAAAACTGACCAACGAAAACATTGATCGTCGATGTTTTTGACATTTTTACAGCATTTATTGTTTTTAATTTTTTTTGGAAGATCAACATAAGAAATATCTTTAAGTACGTTATATTTTGCTGTATGAATTAAAACTTCCTTTATCATTTCAAATTTCCAACCTGACCCAGATGAAGTAAATTCCTCCAATTTTTTATTTATTTCTTGGTGTATTTCAGCGGCGACAGAGGAAATATTTGTTCAGTTAATATTTTTCGTGATTTAGCTGTTAAATATGGTTCTGAAATTTCTTTGTCGAAACTTGTATTTTCAAAGATTATATCAAATATATCTTTTTCGATTGCGTGTGACTTTGATAAAATCATGTGATACTGAACTATTAGTTTGATACTTTTGTGAACTGCAAGTTCCTTAGATACAACAGGTTGTAAAAGATGATATAAATTTGTAGAGTTAAAATTTGCTAAAACATTTTGATAATCAAATTTGTAACTGTTGTCGTATCTTGAGAATGCTGTAGCAATTTTTTCTGTTTTGATAATGCTCTTTTTAGCAATATCGCGCAATTTTAACATTATATATAGTACTTTTATATTTAATTAAAAATTACATTAAAAAAATCAATTAGAGATATAAAATCCCTATATTATAATGACAGAAATTTTAAGATATATTAGAATGACAACGGAAGAGCAAGAAACTTATCATGTTCACCCAAAGTACAACTTATATGCTGCAAATGCACTTGGTTCAGTTATTAACATAAAATCTCAAAAACCTATAGGAAAACCAACTCCGGCTGGTATGATAATTTCAGTAAAAGGAGATGATACAGATATCACCGAAATGTTCAGAAAAGATTTTATTTATAGTTTGTTTTGCGAGGACATCCAGAAGGTCAGCGAGTTTATAGGGTAAATAACTCAATAAACAATGACAATATTGAGAATTTATCATTACAGAACGAATTTCAACCTCATAAAGTATTTGATTTATATGAGGCTAACGATCGTGGAATTATTCGAAATATAAAAACAAAAAAAGTTATTGGAAATTTGCAAAATGCTGGTTATTTACATGTAATAGTAGTATCAGAACTGATCATGTTAATTATAGAGCCCATCGTTTTGTGTTTGAAACTTTTAACGGCGCTGTTTCAAATAATCTAGTTATCGACCACATTAACAAAATTAAAACTGACAATCGCATTGAAAATCTAGATTTAGTTACACCAAAAGAAAACATTAGAAGAGCGGATTCTGGTGGTGCTAGGTATGCTAGACAAGTAATTTCAATAAATACAGAAACTGGAGAAAAAATAAAATTTAAGTCAATGATAGCCGCTGCAAAATATCATAAAATTAATACAGCTGCAATAAAATTTGTTGCAGATGGTGTACATAAATCAACAACTTCAGTGTTAACCTTCGACAGATTTAGTTTCAAAAATATGACGATCAATGATGTTTCTTAGCTCGGTTTTAGTAAGACAATTATGTGCAAACATCAAAATATCATCTTTATCAAATTTTAATGTTATAAATGAACTTTCATTAAGTTTATTGTTTTTTCTGCCGTTGTTAGGAGAATTTTATCAGACTCGCCTTGCATTATATTCACATTAACCAAATATGCACTATAACCCGACAGACATTTTCGAACTACTTCGGCTAGTTCCTTGTAATTTAATATATTAACTTTCTGATGATATTTTACTTCTGGAGATTTTGTTTCGCTGGCCATTATTATTTATAATTAGATAAAAGTATATTATAATATGAATTTGATTAAGCGACTTGCTGATATATACGCGGAAGATGATATCGCCACAAAATTACAAGTAATTTTACTAATCACCGACAAATTTTCTAACTATAGCGAAGATGATATTTTGTACGACAACAATGACGATGATGAAGTGGTTGCTGTCGCTGACAGAAAAAATTACAGCAGGCCGACAACTGGACGATATAATGTTAAGTATCACATTGCTAAAAAAATAATAAATTTAATTTTACAGTTACCGAGCAACAAATATTTTGGCAGCTTATCAAACCTTTTATAAGTATAAAGATAACTGGCTATCAAAGAAATATAAAATATGATTTTATTTTTGTTAAAATATTTAATTTAATGCCATTTGATAATACAAGAAAATTACATTTAATTTCGTTATGTAAAACTATCAAATGTAAATCTGTACTTGTAAAGTACGAACAAATTTATAATAACATTATTGTATCGCAGTCGATGAAATCGACTTAGTTGGTACCCAGCTATTAAATTGAGCGCAATATCCTCTCTATTTAACTAAACTTTTGTTGCCGCGTTTTCGGATAATTTTTTCAATAACAAATAGGTCTTGGGAAGTTTTCTGAAGTTCTTGTTCATAAAAACTACCAGTTATAGGCTCACCCAATAAATCCTTCAGCGCGTATGTTACAGGTATTGTTAAAAGTACTTTATCAACAACAAATACTTCTTCGCTCCAGTTCGGAGTAAATCCTTTTTCAAATGTTTTTTTGGTCAGAGAAATTCTAATTTTATCACCAACTTTAAATTTATGTCTGCTGTACATGTTTTCGTTTGCTAATATCAGATTTTTAATTGCGTCATCTGGCGACATTTTAGTGGTTCGGTGTTTCGTGTTATTGTATTCGTTAACAATGTTCTGTAAGTTGTCAATATATCTATTTGTATTTTTAGCTGTCAAATACTTATGAATTTTTTCGTTTAGTGTGCTATTAAATCGTTCAACGACAACGCTTTTACCTTCATTTCCTGTAACATATTTTTTGATGTTATTTTGGAGCAAAATGTGCTCGAACTTTTTATTAAAAAATTCTGCTCCGTGATCAGTCCAGATTCTATTTGGTTTTCTTTCTGTAGTTGTTATTATTTGTTTCAACGAATCAGTTATCAACGTTCCTGTTTTGTCTGAAACTGGAACACTAAAAGCATATTTACTAAAAACATCATTGACATTAAAAAGATATCTCTTATTATCATTAAATTCAGCTAGATTTGACACATCAACTAAATCTATCGCCCAGATATCGTCCACGGCATTTGCGACAACATTACGTCGCGGAAACGTTTTTTTTTAGGTTTGTGTAGCTCTAAGGCAAGATCATCATTGCCAAGTCCTAATTTATATTTTGCTCCAATAAAACCCTGCACCAACTTTCGATCAAACCATTCCCTGATTCCCTTTGGTTTCATATCACGAAGTTCGTCCAACATTATTTTATCACAGTCTGATTTTGAGTTCTCGTAATCACGATAATAAATGTCGTGGCGCATTGCTATCTCATCAACTTGATTTGTAAGATTCTTGTCCTGGCAGCGGATTATCATTTTCATCTAGTTGTGTATCTAGCGGATTATAAGGTCCAGTATATATATGGCCTGGTAATGTCCAACCGCCTTTTGGTTTCGGCAATTTGCCAATTACTTTATGTATGTCTATACCTGTTCCTATTATTTCTCTGTTGTTACATTGTTGACAGTATGTGACAATTATAGTTTGCTCGAGACATAAATCTCTGTCAGAATCGCACTTGCATATCATTATATATTTTCAGATTTACAATAATAACTTTCAGTCCTCTACTAAAATAACCTTGTCGCACAATCCAGCTCCAGACAATTTCCTCAAAAACATACGTTTTCTTTTTCCACAAATTGCGCAAATACTTTTTAGCATCATCCTGTTGTTCTTTATTTTTTCTGTTGTTTCATTGATATTTTCTGTTTTAGTTTTACATTTGAGACAATATGTTGACATTATATATTTGTAATTTAGATAAAATTAATTGTAAGCTTTAGGTAGCTTTACAAAACTTAATTGCAATCTCATGATTGGCGTGAGAAGGATGCTTGTCAAACTGTAAAATAAATTTTAAAAAATCTGGGGCAGAGTTCTTCAAAGTCGCGGACATCTGTTTTATAAACATCACGCAGTAATATCCACAAGCTGATGTTCCAATAGGTTGAAGTTGATTGGACGAGTAATTTATTATTTTATAATTTTTGTTTATATATTTTTTTATTGCGTCGCTCGGAGGAAGTCCAAATGAGTCAAAGTAATTGTTATTATAAACTGCTACCCAATGTGTGCCAGATCCGTCATTGAAATCTTGCATATTTATCACGCAGGAACCACCAGCGGACGGCAATGGAATTGCCGCAAGTTCATCTTTGGAATAAACTCCGTGGAAATTTTTTACTTGTTTTAGCTTACCAAGTATATCAAAGTTGCTTAAAGCAGACGTTTTCAACGTCTCGTGCCCGGTAATGTTAGTCCTCGTCCTATTCCCAGCAGATTTGGCAGTAGACTTGCCACTACTCCCTCTAAAAGTGGAGCTATTGGAATAAATCCTCCTTTGGTTGTTCTTCTACTTCGAGGTGTCTTTTTTTTCGTTGTTATTTTTCTTCGTCGTGGCATTATATTTATCAGTCCACAAAAAATTAAACTTGCAAAATTACAAGTAATTTTCCCAATTTTGTTACCATGGACATTCATACGAAACATTAAACTAAAAAATTAAACGAAACATTAAACTAAAAAATTAAACGAAATATTAAACTAAAAAATTAAACGAAACATTAAACTAAAAAATTTAACGAAACATTAAACTAAAAAATTAAACGAAAATTTTCTTTATACCACTGCCAACAATACCACTGCCGGAGACACTATTTCTGACGATTCCACTGCCCTCAACTGCTTTTTTCGTTGCTCCAGATACTGCGCCAGACGCTGTTGCTAGTCCTAAATGTACCTAACACCGGTAAAATCTTAGGTATCAACGTTCTGGCCATTACAGATAGTGCAGGACCGAAGAAGCCGCCATGTTTTGCCATCGCAGTTATTTGTGTGGCACTTAAATTTAAAACAGAAGGTTTGCCGAGCTCGTACCTGTTCACTTGTTTTTTGGTAAACATTAATTTTGTTAAAGTACCTGCAGTGTTAGGTCTTATTTTTAATGACACCTGCCGTTTTTTAGAAACAGCAGCTGCTAATTTTTTAACTTGGCCATCAGTCAAATGTATTTCTTTTACAATATATTTTGTCATCTTATATTAAAGTTACAGATTAAACTTGTACCGACATTTTACCTCCAACAGAATCAATTGTAACAGATCTATCGCTTATTACTAGCGCGTACACGTACAACTGTGCTACTGGAACTTATCCTAATGTCCAGGTAATTTCAATATGAGCTGTTGAGTCGACTGCTCGCTCGCTATGCTTATTAACATAAAAATAAAATATTGGGCAAAGTGTACGAAATTCCTCTACTGATATCTGAGATCCCTCTCCAACATCCTGATATTTTTGCATCGCTTCCATAAAATACATATAAGGTCGAGTAATATTTTTATTAGCGTCATCTGCAAAATTACCTTCTATCGCTCGTTCTGGATATTGCTTTGAATTTAGTCTAGCATGTATTCGTCTAATATCAGCATTATCAAATATCGCATTATTTTGTTGTTGGTTACCACGTCGCGCTTACCCTTGAAATACAACAATTAATTGCCTCGGCAGTTGTTCACTTGATGTTGTTGTAATTCGCCATGTGTAATCGGTGGTATTTGGAAATGCTGTTTGATATATTTTATGTTGCTGAAAATAAATTCTGTTTGTATGTTTATCGAGTATAGTATTTTATTCTGCTATTTGAGTGATTGATGGTGTTATTCGTGGTATCCACAGCGCAAGTTTGTTTATGATAAACTGTACATCAGCTCCGCCAGCCCGAAATAAACAGTCGTTCTTTTCTGATCGATCTAAAATAAGTGTATGTTTAACTCCACGAAATACTTTATTGTAGTCGCGACAAAATCCAAATATTGTACTTAACGGTAACATCATTGTAATTTGACGTGATGCTGCTGCAAGTGCCTTTCTTCTGGTATAACCTTCATTGTAACGTATATTTTATCTGATGATAGGAAATGAATTATTAATCAAATCTAACATTGCAACGCTGTCAGCAGCTGCTTCTGGTGGTGTTATACCAAGATTATTACAAGCTGCAGTAAGTGATACTCTTGTAGCTGCATCACCAGCGGCTGCACCTGGTTCGACTATACCTAACGCAGCAGCATTAGCAATAAGAAAATCTCTTACAATTGGAAAATCTGCAGCTGCATTAGCACCATGTGCTAAAATAAGTGTACCTCCAGCTGAAAACTCAGACGATGCCATAAAACCAGACCCACCACTTCCAGTATCTTTAAACCACATCATATTAGTTGCCTTTGATCTGGAGTAATCATCAGAAAACGACATAGCATTTAAGATTGTACTTGCAACTTGCAGGTGACTTGAAATATCCTCGACTGTTTGATTGGCCAGCTGATATCTGGCACTTTTAAATAAACACCAGCCATCATTTATAAGAGCTGCTTCTGTGTTAGCTGCACTTGCGACAGGTGGATTAGCTACTGTCATAATCTTGCCACGAACTTCCAACATTGCCTTGTGAGGTAATAAAAATACATCTTCGTCTCGGGTATTAAATGTTATGACACCAGCTTTATTTGGCTCATTAGAATTTTCGTCGAGATATTCAATATACTCAAATTCTGTCACGGTGTTATCGGTGTCATAAGTTTCTGCTAAATCGAGATAATTTTTAACAGGCATTTTTTATTTATTAGATTATATAAAATTGGGAAAATTATAAATAAGTTTCTAACGGCGCTGTTACTTTAGATATTAATTTTTGTATAATCCGCTCGCCCTTTGGTGATAAAATTTTTTTGTTGTTGTTGTTATCATAGCACATTGAGTTTCTTATGTTTGAACGATTTCTGATATAACTTGTTTGATTGTCGGTGGTTTCTCGAATTAATTTTATCAGCTATTTTTGTCCCACCGCAGTTCCAGCGGCACATGCGGCTCCAGTTGCAAAAGCTTTTGATGCGTCAAGTGCAATTGGTGCAACTTTATGCGCGATCCCCGGAACATTTTCAATAATTTTAGTAAATATATTTCCCAAAAATCCACCAATAATTTTTCTTCGGTAAAATTTTTTTTGTTTCATTATATCTGAGGTTGCATAAAACAATAGCCAATCACGACGTCGCAATAACTTTGTTATTGTGCGCGTAAGTGTAAATAGTAAGTAACAACCTCGTTATTCAGATCCAGCTGTCGTCCAGATTGATCTGTCAACTGCATATTTATACTCGTTATTTGATTTTCAACATTTAGCGGATAATAAATAACTTGCCGCGGACTAATTTGCATGAGCGATCCCGGAGGAACATCTGGTGAGAAACTATATATCGTTTGTCCTTTACTACCCTGAGCTGAGTAAGATCCAGATAGCAATGGAGCAATTTATTAATATTGTGTTTACGTCAGTTATATTTACTGGCAGATCACCGTCATAAGTTATATTTTGTTCTGTGATTGATCCATATTGCTTGTGAGTAAATCCAATCAGCGACGCTATGGTTGTTGCTGATGAAAAATATATTATCAAATTATTTTTTAATGTTATTCTGGCGCGTAATGTGTTATAATTCGGTATCAGTTCAAAATTGTCTGAAACTCCTCCATTTTTCGATATTAATTCGCGTATCGTCTTACTTAAATCAATTACGTTGTAGGCTCCTTGCGGAATTTTAAATGATGTCCACCTAGGTCTTGGAGTTTGAGTTAAAGTAAACGTAAATTCATCGTTTACTCCAGTTTTTACGTTAGCCATAGAATACCAACATGTGCATGAAATTAGTCCAATTTCATACTGTTTTTTAATATCAAGCTGTATTAGCGGAATATAATTTACTGAAAAATTTGCGCCATCTTTCGCGTTAGCTATCGCAGCCGTACTAGAGTCTAGTAATAATGTTGTCGACATTTTTTATATAAAATTGTTATTTTAAATCGTTCTGATTTATATTAAATCATTAGGCAAAATTAACATTTACAAAATTAGGTCTTTGCGATTTATATTAAATCGCTATGTAAAGTTTCGTACTCATCAGATATTAATAAATTTTCCAATCTTAAATGATCAAGTATGTCAATAACTTCATTATCAATTTCAGTACCAATATTTCCAGCTTCCTTTGATGATATCAGCAGCATTAATCTGCCAATCATTTCGGCAGTTCATGTATATATTTTTACACCTGTTCCAGTTTTTTTACTCATAGATTTTTCAGCTCTCTCTAAGCGACGTTTATCAAAATGATCAAACAACATTTTAAAATCCCATCCTTCTTGCCGAGGTTTTCCACCTCTAAATTTTTCTGCGGCATTTTTAAAAACACTAGCAATAACACCATTTCTAGCTTTTTCAGAAAGTTCTCTAATATCTTCTATTACAGCTGTATCAATTTTAGCGTAAGCTTTTGCATCTTTTTCAATATAATCTAGTTTTTTAATAAGATCATTATATTTATCTTCGCTCCATTTATTAATATTATCAACATCAGAAATATCATAATCTTTCATAAAATCCAAATATTCTGTTGCTACTATTTCTTGTTTTACTACTTTTTTCATTCTTTCCCCGATACTTTTCAGCTTCTTCGAGTGATCTTTATAGATCTGCTTCTTTCATTAAACTACCTTCCGCTAACAGTTTTTCAATATAATCTATTCTTTCCTCATCTAAACATATTGCTTCAGTAGTTATACTACTATCATTATGTTGTATGTCACTTTTTATATTAATAATAACTCGCTTATAAAGTCCAGCAATAACTGAGTGTCGATATAATTTAACATTTTCTTTGTATCTTTCATTATCTGATACTACGTCACGAGCATGTTTTTCATTTTCTTGTATTATTTCTGTTAATTTTCTAATATTTTCATCAGCGTCGTAATCATCTTTACAAATATTATGTAATCTAACATAAAATATTTGTATTCATAATTTTTTATTTTATCATTCATCTTTTTTAGATCATCATTGAATCTTTCTCTTTCTGTGATTTCTTGCTAGAGCTTCTCTTCTAACTTCTTCTTCCTCATACCAACACTTTTCTTTTGGTTCTTCAATTTTTTTCTGTATCTTCTAACTTTCTCCTAATCGGCCCAACTGTTAAACTTGCTAATTTTCGTTCAAGTTCAAGTGGATTATTGATCAGACGATCTATTTCAGCTTGTCTAGCAACAGGATTAAGAATATGTGCTGAACGTTCTTCAGCTAATCTTTTTTTTTTCTTCGTCAGATCTACCAATAATTTTTGCGGCAGCTGCTTCTTGTTGTTCCTTCACTAAAGCAACAAAACCTTTTTTCTGTAGCCGCGTAAGTTCTTCTGGAGACATTGTCTGCACTTCAGGTTGTTTTCCAAGTAGAGCCTCAGTAACTGGTTTGAGAACTGTTGCTGCTGCTTCTGCGGCAACTATCTGTCCACGTCGTGCTTGCTGTACTCGCTGTTTAAATGATGCTTGAGATTGAGCAAGTTTTTTTTTAGATCTTCTATATGTTTTCTGTATTTTGCTCGTTTGTCCATAATTGTTATATAAACTTACTGCAGATAATTTTCAATACAACAACGAAACATTTTAGTTGGATTATGTGTTAATTTATCAAACAAGAAAAAGTTATATTTATCCGTTGTCGCTTTATGATATAATTCAATAAATTTATCTTTTGTTACGTCGCCACATTGCTCGTTTGCAATATTTCTAACGTCAACATTGTCCAGTCCCGGAAATAATATAAAACAACCAGTATTTGGTCTGATAAATCTGTCAACATTATAAAAACCTTGGGCTAAATAAAGAGAATTACATTTCTAATTACGTGACAGTGAAAAATATGATCTTATTTTATTCATCTCTACATTATTTAGCTGAATATCGTCAAAAACTACTATCTTATGCTCGGACGAATCAAGTTGATTAACTGGAACAAGATCTTCTGGTTGTCTGTTAATAAAAAAAATCTTCACCAGCATCAAGATCATCACGAAGTTTGTTATTATATTCGTTAAGTAGCTCGTACTTATCTTGCTGTGGATTAATTTTATAAATATAAACTCGATCGTAGTTAAAATTATCGCCCAGCAGTAAATTCATAAGCAAATTTGTTTTTCCCGACCCAGTTCGTCCAACAATAAGATAATGACAATCTGGAAGTTCATTGTTATGTTTATGTTTCACCAACCGCTCTGTATCAAACTTTAATATCGACGATTTTGCCATTGTTGTTAAACATTTTATGTTATATTAAACTGACTAATGTTGACAATTTTATGTTATATTAAATAAATAATGAGCCATTATACAAAATTTGGAACAACATTAGGAGATTCATCAGCTGTAAGTACAATAACAAACGGCAATATTGATTTATCAGGTTATCTAAAAAAATCTGGTGACACAATGACAGGAAACCTGTCTATGTCAAATCAACGAGTACTAGGTTTAGAAACAGATTATCCGCCAATAAATGTTGTTGATACACAAGCTGTTAGTTATGCACAACTAAAATCCGTCGGCGGTAATAAACCAGATAAATCTGGCGGAACTTTAAGCGGTAACTTAGATATGTCAGAAAAAAAATAAATAAATTTGGAGACCAGTGACAGGCAATATAAACATGAGAGACAAAAAAATAACTACTACATATGTTCCAGTTAACCTTAATGATCTGACAAATAAAGCGTATGTTGATAGTCTGTCTAGTGGTATAAAACGAACTAAAAACAATGTTGTGGATATTCCAACACTTTTTCAGGGAAAGTGACAACAAAGCCGGGTTTAAGGTAAGCGCATTATCATATTATCCTGAAAATTATCCTTATTACGCTTTTTCTGATAGACATGAGTAGACGACCAAGGGAGAAGTTGAAAATTTTTGGATCAAAATTAAATATCCTACTGCAGTTGCTATTTGGCAATTTCATTTGCGAGGTCGATTAAACTCCAGTGTTGGGAGAATTTATAATTGGCAATTGGAAGGATCAAACGATGATAACGTTTGGACAATATTATATAGTACAGTAAATACGTATATTACAACAGCACAATATTTTATAATCCCGACAGAAAATATTGTCAACAAGTACTTATATTTTCAAGTTCATGTTTTTGCTGCTGAACATCCGTTTCCAGGACTAACAGCATTTCAAATATATACACTTGATGATCAAATTTAATCTAATGCTATAAAATAATGTCAGAACCACCAATTATAACTGTTGTGAGAGAATTTTATGATTATATTTTTAACCCCACCATAACGGTTATAGATGATTCACTAGCGGTACGTATGATAAATACTATGAAAAAATGTATAGTTCCAATGATAAACTCGTCATTGTCAGAATTTGATAAAGATTTTGTTCGTGTTATGCATATGCGAGGACCACAACTAAAAAGAGCAATAGAAAACTTTGATATTATAAGTAGATACTGTCATCCTGATGATCGTTTAGAAGAACAAAAACAAGCTGAAATCCTGTTGAAAAAAATATTGATTGAGCTTGATTATGAAATGATAAATTTGATAATACTATCAGGTTTATTAAAATCACGCGTAACGCAGTTGGAAAAACAAATGAATGATAACCATGATCGTCTCGACAAGCTAGCTGAATCTAGGATATTAGGAATAATGAGAAACAGAAAGTTATATGATAGTTTTCCAAAACGAAAATTTTTAAGTATCTTGGTATGTGCTACCTAGATAAAGAAACCTTAATTAAAATCGTTACTATCACGATTGATACGGAATTATTTATTAAAGCATAGTCAAATGCAATTTTACCAATGATACGTAAAAAACTAGAATTTGATCCGATTATTGTTGACAGATCTCTAAAGATAATCAAACTTTTTGATGATGAAATTAGTATTCTTAGTGAGGATGAACGAGAAAAGTTTTTTAGAGAAGTAACCCAAACAAAGTTGGAAGTAAAAATTGATTCTCATTACGAAATTATTATGATGAAATTGAGAAAATACTCACAAAACCATATGAAAAAATAATGCTAAAAGTAGCTTCTGTTATTGGTCTTCTCACAATTGGACTAGATAAGCTTAAAAAATTAATGCTAGCAAATTTCGTGGTCGCATATGCAATTATCAGACAACATCTTGTTTTAAAAAATTTCACGTTAGATCAAATCAGCTTTGTATTAGAGTATATTGATAAAACAGAAAAAGATTACAGTAATTTGGTGAATAAAACAGATTTGTATGAACATGAAGTAGGAAATACTTTTGACTCATACACTTGGTTAAAGAAAAATGAGATACTAACAGATGAACGATATAAGGATACTTCGTCAGATGTTTATGACAAATATAGAGAGTTTTTAGCTAACAATAATAAGTTCCGTGAGTTTCTTGATTCGATTGCTGGTACTAGAACTTTTAATATTGTATAAAAAAGATTGTATAATGAAAAAACATATCATCTATTTCAATCACATTTCAGAAGAAATTCCAAAACAAGATGTTGACGCACTAGTACAATATTATAAATTTTATCATAAAAACCTCTGGTGTGTAAAAGAATGTTATAAATACTACCGTAGAATACTTCGAGTAATATCATATTTGCCATTGTTAATGACTAGCTCTGGTATAATCTCAAGTGGAGCATTATTAAATCCGTTTTTTGTTAATAATATCTGGTGTCGGTGTCTCTCTTTCAACAGCATGTAAGAAGATTGAACCTAAACTTGAAACAAAAAAAAATTCTTGTAAAACAGCAAGTATCACTTACAAAAAAATTACTTGATCAGATACGATCTTACTTGCGAGGTGTAAAATATGATATGGACGATTTAATACGCGAGTTTCGCATCATTGACAGTATGTTAACATTGACAGTATGTTAACGGATATCCTACCAATGAGAGTCAGCAGGTATGAAAAAGATTATCATAAAATATGGTTACAACAGTGGTAGATGTTTAATTTTGTATAGCTTTAGAAATATCATTATCAAATAAAATATCAACTATATTGTCAATAAATGTCATCAAATCATCTGACCAACCTCTTATTCGTTCGTCATTTTCAGTTGCGAATAACCATACTGACCCATATTCTGGTGATATATAGTAACCAACTTTTTTAATACAGTCGCTTATTATTTTAGGTTTTATGCCAGTATAACCTGAGGCTGATTTTATTGAATCAAATCTCTTACAAAATCTGTTTGTTAAATCAAATCCAACATGTCTTATTGGATTATAATGATACATATTCTATAATATTTCATTGTTCAATATGAAATTTCTATCAAAAAAGATTTATTCTTTCTCCGACAAATTTGGGGTGGGGGGTGGGGGTCTCTGATCTATCACCAAAAAATGTCCTAAATATTTGTTTTGGAGTTCTGGTCCAGAATCTGTTGTTGGTTTAAGATCAGCCTCTTAGTATACTACTCAAACACCTAGGCATCGAAACAACCCAAGCAGATCCGACTAAATATCCTGATCCCTCACTATGTACTTGCACCCCCCTCCCAAACCTGCAGGCACTTACAGTCGGTTCTAAATATGATCAACCATTAGAACCGTGGGCGAAAATCCAATCTGAAACAAACACATTGTATAGGGACTACACCAAAATTTACACTGGTGGATCACAATCATCGGAACAGCAACTGAAATAGTGATCCCGTGAAAAAAAAACAAAAAAAAAAAAAAAAACCATTGAGCTGGGAGCACGCCTCCGGATAGATTTTCTATATGCACTGTTGAAATTTGGACAATAATAGAAGCCATAAAATAGATTAAAACCACTAATATACAAAAACCCGTGATCATCAGCGACACTCTTAGTGTAATAAGATCGATTCAATCATGCAATTCCACCAGCCGGGATAGCTTCATACAAAAAACAAACTTCATCTTTGAAAGCTTGGCGACAAACAATAAGACGACAGAAATCAGGTGGGTACCGTCAGACATCATTATATCTGGAAACAAAAAGGCGGACCTTTCAGCAAAATAAAACTCAAAGACCCAAGTCCGATACCACTACTCAACTACAGCATCCAAGAAATATAGATCATTATTGGGAACAATTGAAGATAAATGGAAACAAGAATGGGATATCAGTGCCCGAGGGTGCAAACTTTACTCCATCCGGAAAAAAACTGGCGGAAACACAAAAGCACCTAAATGAACACGTAGTCATGGCCAGAAATTCATCAACAGAATCAAGACAGGAAGAACTCGAGTAGCAAGTTTCGAGTGGTATCCCGAACAATATAGCTTCAGGCATTAACTACCCATACTGCCCGACACCAGAGAACGTTCACCACGTATTCAATATATGTCCAAGGTATCAAGAAGAACGGAACATATTCAAGACGAAACAATGTAGAATTAGATCACCATATACGTACCCAGACTTTTTCGAAAGCAATATCAACATCAGCTTGACCTACAACATATAGTGCTTTATCAAAGAAACTGGAAAACAAGGACAAATTTAACACTGACTGAATCAACTAGAACAGCTATACACAGTCATCAGAAATTGCCGGCACTACATCATTCCTATATCCCTTATGACCAAATAAAACCTTATTAACTATAACTGCGGTGAGACCTGGTGAGTGGAGCAAAAAAGACAGATCAGCTGATGAACGAAACGAAGTCAATCAGGTCATTAGGCGAATAGGAGCCAGAATGGTTGAGATGGAAATCTCTGCTCTTCGTACGTCGGGCCATGAAAATAGCTATTGCTTCATTTAGGCAATCAATAAACAGGTCATTAGCATTTAACTCAAGAAATGCCAATAGGAAACAGGTCAATCAGCTTACTAAGTTTGCGCCATGTAAATAGTTAACAGGTCAAACATACCAAACTTCACACGCTTATTTAGATTATTTAAGCCTGAAAAGGTGATGCTGTTTTCCCACCCATCACGAACAATTAGTAAATCTAATTTGTAGATTTAAAATTGTCATACATGCCCTACGGGTGCAAACGACATTAATCCAAGATAGTTTCGCATCGCAGTCGGGTTACCCATTAGTCCGCAGGGAGGAAAGGAGAGATCACTTCAGTAATAGAGCTAGCGATGGAAGCAATGTTACCGGCCAAAGCAATGAATGCACTGTTAGGCCTTGGTCTTACAGTAGTACAGGATGGAGCCTTCGTCCCATAGAGAAAAGGAAGGCCCTTCTCTTAATATGGGAGAAGATTAGCACCCAAGTTTGCCCAAAGAGCAGCTAACAAAGCCCATGAAAGGGACAAATCACCGGCACTGAAGAAGTAAAATATGCAGACTCAGCCGCCGAATGTCCAGTCCATGTGGACTCAGCATGACTGCACAGCTTCTTCCACACACACACACACACACACACACACACACACACACACACACACACACACACACACACACACACGCACCACTTCCCACCCTCCTGCTACACAATCGCATACTAAACAGCTACCTCCAAAATCTCTAACTAAGAGTAATCAATGTGGCAGACAAGGGAGAGAGGTAGAGATAAAGGGGAATCGTATAACGAAGCAACTGTACCCAAGTAGGATCAAGACTATAAGAAGCGGTAAAGATATCTGAACGATCTGCAGCTGGAGCTAAATCAACCCAGTGGCATATTGTAATCCCTGCTTCAATTCCAAGAAAAACTCACGGGATAGAAGACGACATTGAACGCATTAATTTTGAGACAGGACAAAAAAGATAAAGCAGAGCAATAGACTGAAGATTTTAGGAAAGTATTAACAGCAAAGAAAATACTTCAGTGTGACGGGCAAATATTATGGGATCTTGGAGAGGGCGCTAGAAAATCAGAATTTAAAGCGACTTGGAGATAATTTCAGTAGATGTCCTGTTCCACTGGCAGCTCATATCTTGAACTATCTGCTGCAGTTATACAAACTACCCAACCAGGTAATCACCTTGTGGCCGCCTTTTACAACTCCCATCATTGCAGACTTGACAGAACCTAATTGAGCGAAAGACAAGATCTGATGGAAGTTTGAGCCCCCACAGCACATCAGACCGTTCCTAAGTCCACTGCTTGAAGATATAAAACATTGTAAGGGCTCATAAGAATCCGTTGCCTATTTATCAGATGGTTTTCATTTTGGCTGGAAAACCCATTTCGACATTATCAAAAATATTATACGATTATGATCCATTAGAACACAAAATTAGATCAAATTACCTTTCATTCATTTTAGATACTAAAAGTACACTTTGTACACAAAATTCAAAATTTTATATGTAGAAGTAAAGTTTCAGTTATATTGCGTAGCTCTAATTACAACCGAGGGTAACACAGAATTAGCATTTGGGACAGCCCATAATATACAACTGTGCATAATTTGACCTTATGTACAACCCATGCGTTTCGTAAGCGTTCCTGGTGACGTTGGGGTTCTTGCCGAGTCCTTTTCCTACTTGCCACTCTCGGACATGCAATAGGCGAGTGTGTGGGCGGATTCCTACTCGTCTTCGTCACCAAATGCCCTTTTGAGCATGTACGCACGGAACAAGGGTGTCGTCATGCGTGAGATACATTCTCACCGGGATGCTTAACAATAGCAGTACGGACAACCAATTTTCTAATAAGTGCGTGTTTCTATTCCCACTTGTCCGAAATATCCACGAGGTACGGACTATTTTAGCCTGGTACCGTTGTGTCGTCAGGTGCGCGGCTCGTTTCCCACCTGACGATCAACTAAGCAGTGGACTCTGCGCACATTAAAGTGACGGGTGGCTGCATTAATTTGACACCACCTTCAAGAAACGAAGTAGTCTTGAACAGACATTGATAGTCTCATACACTGTATGACAGAGCATGGGGAAGACCTAAACCCAGCCAGCAGACTTGTCAAAGAAGAGATGGAGCAGGAAAACAAAGAGGATGAACGGGTTGTTGGTATTCGGAAACTGCAGAGTGTGTACATACAAGGAGGCAGTAGATATGATGATAGGAGTGATGTGTTCTTTAAAACAGATAGAGGTCTGTATACCTGTCCATAAGCAATGTGAGAATGGGAACAGCTGCCGTCAACATAGCTGAGAAGATTGTCAAAATGTAATTGAGGAGGAAGTGGTAAAAATCAAGGTTTACAGGGTGAAAGAGAGAAAAGGAAAGGAGAAGAAATAAACGAACTTTAAAAGACTGAATGAGAACTGGATTAAGGTCCAGGAAAAATAAAGAAATTGGGACAAAGGGATTTGATCACCGAGGAAGAAAAACAGAAGGTGATGTTTAGAGACCGGTTATAAAGATGATGGAAAAACTGTAGGTGGAGAAGGAAGTAGAAGAAACCCCAACGGCCCATTTAAGTTCCCCCAAACATGACTTGTAAAGATCATCTTTCATTCTTGCAAGAAAACGTGTGTTTTGTCTCTATGTCTTTGTGGGTTTCTGGGTTGTCTATGTTTCAGCACAAACTTCAAACCCTTTTCCATCACCTTTCTGGTGTGTGTGTGTGTGTGTGTGTGTGTGGTGATAATGGTATAGGTGTGTTTGGATGATATGTGTGTTCGATTTCATCCCATTCTTTTACACAACACCCAATATCTTCTAATATGGGATTTTAAGCACTACATAAGGCATTTGGATTGTGTGTATGTGTTATTTGATGGTATGGATTTGTTGTGGATAGTATGTTTGTGAAATTTCATCTCCAATTCATTCTGCCCTTATAGTTGTGTGTATGGTGTGTTCGATGGTGTAGCTCGTGTGATGGAGAGTATGTTTGCTAGATTTCATTTTCTTCTTTTGAACTCTATACTAATATAGTTGTGACTTTGAACACGCATTAAACGTGTATGAACAATATGCAATGTTTTATGTCGTCGAGGTCTAATAAAAAACCAGAGCAGGTGTCCTACTAAGCTTACAGGATTTATCCAGATAACAACTGTCTTACCTTGTTATACTTAACATGTCTAAAATTGAAATGTCTACGAGACAATAGAAATATGACTGACTTCTGTTTTTAAACTTGCAAAGAGTTTCTAATTTACACATGTCTCTCAATGACTTAGAAACACGTCCCTTGTAGAATTTTACGAGAAAGCATTTTCTACTACTCTCGGAGTCAAGGCTTCTTGCCTCCTCATACAACTTTGACTAACTAACTAAACACAGCCCAAGATGTCACTTATCCAATCAACATTTAGATTTCTCTAAGCGCCATTATTAACATACGCCCTTTCAGAGCTTGGAAAATGTCACATTCTGTCCGCTTTCCTTAATAATCTATCTCTGCAAAGTTTCAACTGATGACAAATATTTCAGCAAGTACAAAGGCTGCTTCTTGTACATTTTAACTATTGGCATTTATACACATGAAACCAATTCATCTCCTCTTGACCAGTTCCGCCTGACACAGTCATCACACAGACCCTCATTTTGAAGCAATCATGTCCCTACAAGACTGATTAAAACATATTATCCTTACAACTACCATGGATTTAATTATGTGCCAAATCACACACATCATCTTAATGCTTACATGTCACAATGACATCTGTTACGTGTTATAAAGTCATCAACAAAATTTACACTGTTACAAAATATATTTTGAGCATACCGCGAAATCTACTACGCTATACCGCAATTACATTGGGGACCAACAATTTAATTTTCAGGGGTATGGAAGTTGTGGGGTTTTTTTTTTCTCCTTCTGACATAGCTGGAGAAAGTATCTTGCACTGAAATAATCCAAACTAACACCATATTATATGCATTACATTATTTTTAAAAAATTAATTTTTTTGTCGTTCAACGCCCTCACCAACTCTATTGAATGGTCAGTATTCTATTGTAGATGAATTTATTCTGTGTATGTTGATTTGTTATATAAGTTGTCATTAAAAGCTGTATCTTAAATAGGATGATTAAGCTTACACTACTGATGACACCCTGTAAAAGATACTATTACAAAACTTACACTAAAGCTAGCGGCCGGTAAAATATATTGTTCTAACATTGCAAAGCTTGATGATAACAGTAGGAAGCGTTGACATTGAGGCCTGTAAATTACTAGCTGTAATATATGATGTAATAGGCAGCGGAACTTTGAGTGGGATGCTAACAACAGTGGTAAGAGGTTAGAGAGAGAGAGAGAGAGAGAGAGAGAGAGAGAGAGAGAGAGAGAGAGAGTAATTATATTTGTAATATTCAAAATTAATTTGTGACAAATACAACAGTTCATAAGAAGATTACTCGGTTATTTCCGTACATTCCTTGCTGACGGAAACTACCAAAGTACTGGTACAGGGAAACAATACCGCGGTACGAACCATCGGAAATAATTACAGTAGTAAAGCAGTACACCGGTAATGCCACGCCCCTGTAGTTTCCCTTATTTAGGGGAATGAGAATTTATGTGAATGTAGGAATTTATGTCAAGGGCTAGCCTCTCATCGCGGGTGCATTTCCACTATTTAGGGGAATGAGATTCTATATGAGTGTAGGACAAAATATGCATCCTAGTCAAAACATACATGCATTTAAATATAACAAAGTGGTAGATCCTATTTAAAATTATTTTACATTGCTCCTCCCCTGTTTCCAAATGAAAAGAAGCAACTCAAATTCTAAGAAAACACTTTCAATGACTTTCCTTATCACATTTTAATTACAAATGAATTTGGATCCGTTACATTCCTTATCATATATTAATTACAAGTGTATTTGGATCCGTTACATTCCTTATCATATATTAATTACAAGTGTATTTGGATCCATTACTTTCCTTATCATGTACCAAATTACAAATGTATTTGGATCAGTTACATTCCTTATCATGTACCAAATTACAAATGTATTTGGATCCATTACTTTCCTTATCATGTACCAAATTACAAATGACTCTGGATTCGTTACATTCCTTATCATATATTAATTACAACTGCATTTGGATCCATTACTTTCCTTATCATGTACCAAATTACAAATGTATTTGGATCCATTACTTTCCTTATCATGTACCAAATTACAAATGTATTTGGATCCATTACATTCCTTATCATGTACCAAATTACAAATGTATTTGCATCCATTACTTTCCTTGTCATGTACCAAATTACAAATGACTCTGGATTCGTTACATTATTTATCATATATTAATTACAACTGTATTTGGATCCATTACTTTCCTTATCATGTACCAAATTACAAATGTATTTGGATCCATTACTTTCCTTATCATGTACCAAATTACAAATGACTCTGGATTCGTTACATTCCTTATCATATATTAATTACAACTGTATTTGGATCCATTACTTTCCTTATCATGTACCAAATTACAAATGACTCTGAATTCGTTACATTCCTTATCATATATTAATTACTAATGTATTTGGATCCATTACTTTCCGTGATCATACAGTTACTACAAATATATTTGGAGCCATTTCAATACCAATTTGTACACTACCGCTATCTATCTAATTACTTGTAAGAGGAGGACGACATACAATGCAATAACTAATGGACAGTCCCTCCCCTGGAGTTTAAGACAAAGTAATAAAATTGTGTTTGAACTAATAATGATCTCAGTAGAAGAGTCAAGTCTATATTATGACCGTTTGTTTGATGATAATTAACGAATCATATGTTACTTAGTAATATGGACGTGAATTTGGAAATGCCGTCACAACCGTTTTATATCCACTGACTACAAATGAACAAGAACAGAGGTTTTATGAATACACTTCAAAACAGAGTTTTAAAACGGGTCAGTTAAACCTGCAATTGTGAGATCTCAGTACTTTCAGGCAAATAACTGCCCAGTCAGGTGACTGTCAGTATAATACAACACCCGGAACTAAAAATGATACGGATCAGTTAATCCTTCTTTATTCTCTTATTAATTTTATAAGTTACAAAAAAAATTAACTCACGTGTCTTTGGCTCTTACTCCATATATGAATTCCGTTTTTCACACAGCTTAAAATCCAAGTGCATTATATCACGTATCAATTACTGATACTGAGTTTTTCAGTTTCTATGTTAGAGTTAACAATTCCATAAGCATGCTGATTTAACTGACTTTATCTTATTGGTTACAAACTATACATTTTCTACTTCACACACTGACACAATATTTATTTTTTTTTCAAAAACGTTTAATAACAGCCATTTCTATATTGTCTACAATTTAAAAAATAGGTTGGAATTAAAAAAGGCGAATGTCACAATTAAACGGAGTGTCTGTAAGTCCACAAAATGTTCTTCTAAGATTCTATATTAATTGTGCTTTATGTTTATGCCCAAATCACGTGTACTCCAGCCGCTGTTAAGGGAATGATGGTACAATGCAACTTATCTTCATTGTACCAGAAACCTGCAGGATAGATTGTTAGAGCCTGATTTACTGGAAGCTAATGTCCCTGTGAATGCTTGTAGAAATGCAGGGAACGGGGTTCATTATAGTATTTAATGGAAGTTAGTGTCTCTATGAATGCTTGTAGAAATGCATGAAACGGGGTTTACTAGAAAATTTAATGGAAGCTAATATCCCTGTGAATGCTTGTAGAAATGCAGGAAACGGGGTTCATTAAACTAACGCTTTAAGTCAGTCAAAATGTATCATTTATGTTTAATGTCAGTTTGTATTGAAGTACACTTAGAGCTTATTGTGAATATTTTGCCATTGAATAGTCTGCTACGTTTCTCTTCCAACTAGCATCAAACTAAAAGCTGACAGTCTAAACACGTATTCCTTTCACAAAACTGATGTATCAACAAAGATAGGTGCAGCCTGGGAAGAGAGAATCTGTACAGTTTTTTTTTTGCATTTTATTCTTCTTTATACAATTGAAAATATTTACTCATGTAATTTGATGATTGATTAATGACTGCTGTGTTATTTACATTAATAGAGTCATACAATGTATTTTGGTATTAAATCATACAATAATACCAGTAGTGTAGTGGGATAGTATAGGGACAATGGGAATTAGCATTATAGACCCCCCCCAGGATAGTATGGGGACACGATTTATAGGGACACAAATCACCCTGGGATAATATGGGGACAATGGGAATTTTGTATAGCGACTAGCACACCCTGGGACTGTATAGGGACAATGGGAATTTTGTATAGCGACAAGAGGAATGGAACAGGTAGGGTGACGTCACGGTACTGGACAGTTGCAACATGTAGCAAGGACCGTGACGTCATGCCACCTGTGTCATTTCTATATAAAGTTTGAATCATTCGCGTTCGAGTTTGTGTATAGCAAGTACCGTGACGTCATGCCACCTGTGTCATCTCTATATAAAGTTTGAATCATTCGCGTTCGTGTTTGTGGATATTATAATATTATACCCAAATTATACAACTGACTAAAAAAAAATTTAGATAAGAGAATAATGTTTTTGTGAGTTAAAAGATAAATAATACAATCGAATAAATTTTTTAGGCAAGAAAGAATAAATATCTTTTCGAGGCAGTGGAGTGGCCCTGAAAAGGGCCGTTGTTTGTTATGTTAGCACCATTCCGTTAACATAGAGGGCATCTCACTGATCTTCTTCTCTTTCTTAAACTTCGTATAACTTCTGGACCGTAGATGAGGACTCGCTTCAGACAGCCTTGTCTTTCCACATAGGTCCTTCTTTTCCAAACGCTTGTCTCGGTGATCCTAACGATTCTCCATGATGGTCTCACATACATAGGTAAGTCCGTACGGAACAGCAGCGACGATACGAGGGTTGACGATTCAACGTTGATCCACATCTTTGTGACCGGAACAGGTGAAGGGAATGAAGTGAACCGCGTTTATTTATAGTGGGAGACCGGATCAAAACGGATTGAAATTGTTCACCAATCCCAACACGCGTTACAAAATTCACTCACTTCGCGGAGTGTCTCTTCTAATCCGAAGAGAGCTACCTGTGACGTCACATTCCCTATATAGGTGCGCTAACGCCTGTGCGCAGTGAATCGATGCGACATTGTTTTGTGAAACATGACGGAAACTACGAAGACCATGAATTGGGGTGCACCGGTTTTGGAGACGAAACGCGATGGCATAGCAGCGGCTACCAAAGTTAACACAGCGCTACTTCCAGAAGAGGTTGTTTTCAACTGGGATTTAGTAGATTTTCTCTCTTCGCAAGAATTTGTTCCGGTACCAATACCTTCGCCACTTTCTCCTTCTTTACCACACGTCGAGGATTTTAAACAAAGACAGAAAGAAAAAGTGGAGAAACTTTTACAGGAGCAGAAAGAGGCAGAACAAGCATTTCTTCTTTAACAGCAACAGCGAGAAGAAGAAGAGGCAAGAAGAAAACGACAGGAAGAAGCAGCAGAGAGGAAACAAGGTCTAGGAGAGAAGGAGAACAGTGAACCTCAAACGGTAACGGTACTCTTGGACATTTTGGCCGAGTTAAGAAGTCTGAAACAAATGTATCAGACTTCTTTATTACGACCCAAGAGAAAAGACCTTCCCGAGCCAAACAGTCTAACACTGTTACTACACCGGAGATACCACCCCTAGTGATTTCTACCAAATTATTGACAGGAGCAAGTCCAGAAGTAGGCCTTGGCCGTGGCAAAGGCTTAAGGCAGTTAAAACGGATTGCTTCTCGTTCCTAAGTTTTTTTAAAAAAAACAAACACCCAACGGTCCTTTTCAGGGCCACTCACTTCTTTCGAAAAGAGATACTATTCATTTTGCCAAAATCAATAAAAACTCAAAATCCCTTGTTTAACCCTATGATGTACGTGTGTGAGTGCGTGAGTGTAGATCCTTAATATTCTAAACAATCAAAACCAAGAGACACTTACGTTTTTTTCAGTCTGGTCTATTCTGGTACAAATATTTACAATTCAATGTCACAACACAACATAACACAACACTTTTTTAAAAAAGTTCATAGACTTCTTCTGTCTTTTTTCTTCTTTCACTGTCTCTGTTTTCTGATTTTCTTCACTTTCACAGTTTTTTCCTCCTCTTCTTCCTCACTTTTTTCTCTTCTTTTCTTTTCTGTCTTCTCTTTCTGAACGTGCGTGGTTCTTCTTTTGCCGAGGGCACCTTTTTTCTTCCTCCTTCTCCTCCTGCTCCTGTTCTTTCTTAGGACAGTCTGAAGACCAATGTCCTTTCTCTTGACAATGATAACAGGTATCATGACTTTTGTCTCTTCTGACACTGGTCTTGCTTTTTTGACGATCTGGACATTCTGTAGCCCAATGCCCTTTCTTCTGACAGATATAGCAAATATCTTGACTTTTATCTCGAAAGGAGGGAGAGTAGTCCGTCGGCTTGTCTGAAGAAAACTTTCTTATGACACCTCGCAAAGCTCTAATCAGAAGTTCGATCTGTGTGGGTTCTTCCATCGTGCTGGTTAGCTTGAGAGCGAAATGAATATTGAGAGGGAAGGTACCAGCCCTTTATATATACACTGAGTCTGACATGGATATATAGGGGTCCATGGCGTTTCAAATGTAGTCATTTGACTTTTTGCAGTCAAGATGAAACGATCGCATCATTTCATAAAGAAAGGAGAAGAAAGTAAGATGCAGAAACGTGATTTATCGTCTCGCACAGTAGCTGAAGTCTTGCCTCAAATTCATGCCAGCGATTTTGAAGATGAGATGAGTGAGCCAGAATCCAGACCCAGAGAGTCTACACCCAGTCAAAATCCATCACCACCAGTAAACCCTGAAAAGTACTACCATATTCGAGAGACGGACAAACGCTCGTCTAGAAAATTTAGAACTACGGCCTACACGTACGCGGTAAAGTTTAAAGATTTCAAGTCCGACGTACCGTTGGAGAAAGCAGAAGGGTTCATCACCAATGTATGGGATTCTTTGTTAACCACACTGAAACAGCAATATGAGGCCAAAGAAGACGATCGCTTGAGACTTTCCATTCATCACGACAGTTTGAAGTCCCCCGTTTGGATCGAGTTTAGCAGTCCAGCAGAAATGATACCTTCCAAAGTCATGGACAAGATTCAACACGTACAACAATCCAAAGACAAGTTTCACATCATCGACGGAAAAGCGACACTGTTCATGACCCACGTGTCTCTTCCCCAAGGGACAGGACATGGCAAAAAAAGGTGTTTTTGGTAGACAATCTTCGCAGCATCAAGCGCAGCCTCGTTTAAATTAACAACCCTCAAGACCAGATGTTTTTATCCCGTGCCATCGTGGTGGGACGAACGTATGCCGACAAGAACGACACGGCAAAATGGAAAAGAAACCTGGCAAACTGTTAAGAAATCTAGTCGAGCCAAACAACAAAGAGAAGCAGAACTCCTGTTACAGCAAGCAGGGCTATCCAAAGACACACCCTGTGGCATTCCTGAAATGCAAAAATTGCAAGACGTCTTGGTTCCACGCAACACCATGAAAGTACACTCTCAAGAAGTGCGCGGACCTCTGTTGTTTTGAGGCAAAAATTTCAAAGAAGGAAAATACATTCACGTCTATCATCACGATGAACATTTCGATGCCATTACCAGTATCACTGCATTTCTGGGATACGGTTATTACTGTGAGAAATGTGACTATGGCTATAACAATCGAGAGCAACACAAGCATTGCGGATCGAAATGTGAGGGATGTTTAGCCTCTAAACCCTGTCTAGACCAAGGCCAAGAACGAGTGCATTGCCCAGCTTCTCAGCGCACGTTTCTCAGTCCAACCTGTTACCAACAACATCTATAAACGCAAGGTTCACAGCGGAAATGTGCTTGTCAGCTCCTGAGATTGTGCCCTACTTGTGGACAAGGCATACGTACCAATAATGCCAAGGCGCACTTCTGTTAAGGAAAGAAGCGATGTCACATTTGTCGCCAAATCATGGACCTGGAACACCAATGCTACATTCAAAAATACCAATCCAAACACGAAGATGAGGATAATGACCAGAAGAATGGCCATTTCATCTTTTTCGATTTCGAATGCATGCAGGAGACTGGCATTCACATTCCTAATTTCTGCGTGGCTCATCAAGCGCGAGAGAAGTGCAGCCAAGAGCCTATCTTTACTCATTGCCCTCACTGTAGCAAGATTCCTGGAGGACGTGAAAAAATCTTTCGGGGACCAAACACGCTAGCTGATTTCGCCCAATGGATCTTAGACCCTATCGACGAGACGTGGAGCCAAGAAGACATCAAACGTTACGGAGATTGTCATCACCATGGCACGGTGATGGCTCACAATTTCTCGGGATACGATGGACAGTTTCTTTTGAGATACTATACGGAACAAAGTACGTAACGTCCTAAAGTGACTTTCAACGGAGCCAAAACCATTTCCATGCAAGTGGGTCAAGTGCAGTTTAAAGATTCGATGAGTTACTTAGCCATGCCTTTTGAGTCGCATGCCTAAAACGTTTGGAATGACAGAAATAGCCAAAGGCTATTTTCCACACTTTTTCAATACCGAAGCCAATCAACACGCCGTTCTGCCCCATTGCCTGACGCTCACTACTACGACCCCGACAACATGCGTACCGAACAACGAGAACCTTTCTACGCTTGGTACCAGACTCACGCCTCGGACCCTTTCGACTTTCAGGAAGAAATGTTAAAATATTGTCGTTCCGACGTGGACATTTTACGGCGTTGCTGTGGAACATTTCGAGAACTGTTCATGGAACACGGTGGGATGGACCCTTTGAAAGAAGCTTCCACCATTGCCAAAGCGTGTTCCTTAGTGTACCGTCAACGATTCATGCCCGAAAACACCCTGGCTGTCATCAGTCCTCAAACAACCAATTTTGTCAAACGTCAATACTCGCTAAAAACCCTACGCTGGCTACATTACTTGTGTGACAAGGAAGACAAATGGATCCAACATGCTCGTAACGGAGGAGGCGAAAAGATCATCGGAAGGTATTCGGTGGATGGCTGGGACTTAGAAAACCCCAAGATCGTGTACGAGTTTAACGAGTGCTTATCTCACGGATGTCCTATCTGCTACCCTCAACGTAACACTAAAAATCAGTTTTTACAACGGACCATGGAAGACCTGTACCAGGCCACTTGTCAGCGACGCTTGAAGTTAGAATAGCAAGGATACCAAATGGTAGAAATGTGGGAACACGAGTACGATCAGCGTTTGAAAACCGATCCCGAGTTTAAGCGTTTCGTGGAAAGTTACAAGCTGGTGGACCCACTGAACCCAAGGGACAGTTTGTGCCGAGGACGGACGATTGATACCTGTTTGCTGTACCAAGCCGACGAGGAGAAAAGAGAAGAAATAAAATACTTGGACGTGTGTTCTCTGTATCCGTACGTGTGCAAATATTGTCACTTTCTTGCAGGGCATCCGCAATTGCTGATGGAACACATCGACCTGGACAACATTCGCCAATAGGAAGGATTGATCAAGTATAAAGTCTTGCCTCCCACGTACTTGTACCATCCCGTTTTACCTCACCATTGCCAAGGAAAACTGATGTTTCCTTTGTGCCGTACTTGTGCCGAAACGTGCAACCAAGACCGACCTTGTCAGCACACTCAGGAAGAACGCGCCTTGACAGGAATGTGGGTCAGCGTGGAATTGTTCAAAGCTCTGTACTTGGGGTACCAGCTGTTAGAAGTGTACGAAATTTACCACTTTCCCAAGACAGAAAAATACCACAACGGCGACGAGACTCAAAAAGGCATTTTTGCAGACTACTTGAATGCCTTTTTGAAACTGAAACAAGAAGCCAGCGGCTATCCTTCCTGCTGCCACACTCCCGAAGACCAAAGAAAAAAATTCAATGAGAAATACTGGAAGCAGGAAGGGATCACTTTAGACCACATTGAGAAAAATGAAGGAAGGCGATCGTTTGCCAAAGTGATGTTAAATTGCTTGTGTGGCAAAATGGCACAACGACCGTGTTTACCCAAGACGGAGTATTTGACAGAACCTTCCCGCTACTTCCAGATGATTCACGACAAAACTAAATACATGAAACACGTGGACGTCCTTCGTGAGGACTTGATCTTAGTCAATTACGAAGAAGAACTGGACTTTGTAGAAGCCGACTAATTTGGAAATGTCATCATTGCGGCTTGCGTGATAGCACATGCTCGCTTAAAACTGTACGAAGCTTTAGAACTGTTAGGAGATTGTGTGCTGTATTTTGACACGGACAGTTGCATCTACATCGATCGGCTGCGTCAACCTCACCCTGTCATCGAAGGAGACCGTTTAGGAGCCTGGACGGACGAGCAACCAGACAACAAGATTCTAAGGTTTGGAAGTGGCGGTCCCAAAAATTACGGCTACTAATACCGTAACCCTCAAGGAGAAGTACAGACGGAGTGTAAAGTGAAAGGATTGACTCTCAATGATCGCACCAGTCGACTGGTGAACTTTGGCGTCTTGAAAGAAGCCTTGCAGTCTGGACAGGATGGAAATTTTAAAGTGACCACCCACAAACCGCACAAGATTGTACGTTTACCTACACACCAAATCGTTAGCCGGCGCTTGGAAAAAGTCTATCAGATCGTGTACCAGAAGCGAGTTCGGTTTGCCAATCACTTCACTTTACCGTACGGTCACGACTATATTGGTCAGCATATAAAAAGGGACATCGTTCAAGACCGATAGTTCATTGTGACTACCATTGCCAAGCGAGAAAGATGAATCCTTTCAAACAGCAAGTTTCAAGCAGGAGCAAGCTCGAGTACGATGCTGTGCCTTGCGATGCCAGGGATGCCGTACGCTATAACCTTCGCGATTCAGTATCACATCATGGAAAATTTGCTACGACTATACGTACCATGGAAAGTGATGCTGTGCGTGTCAAACCTGATGGATGCGAAAGCGATGCCACTCGTTATCGCACACCTTTTCACTTTACTGGTTTTCATAGTGGATGTCATCCTTTTGAAACCATGCGGCTACCACCCTACGGATGTCATGTAAAACTGGGCAAACTCCTGCATATTTCTCCGTACCCTCATCGAAATGAACCTGTGAAAGACGAATATTCGTTCCCTGTGCGTTTGCCAAAATACTGCGACTTTGAAAGTCGGATCCAAACCTTCCGAGGAAAATGGCCAAAATATCTGGGAGGACCTACCCCCGAAGAATTAGCTAGAGCTGGATTTATCTAGTTGGGCGAAAGGGATAAAGTCAAGTGCTTCAGTTGCGGTGTGTCACTTCACGAGTGGGAGAAGAAAGATTGCCCTTACCTGGAACATGCTCGATGGTCTCCAGATTGTCACTACCTACCTTTAGTGGGACCTCGTCATTGAAGTGGGCATACCATGTCGTGTAAGAAACCAGCTACGTGGCTAGTAGTGAAACATTGGATAACCCCTAGACAAGTATTTAAGCCCCATGTAGAAAATAATATTCAAAGATTACCAAACGAATTGCAAGAGAAGATCTACAAGGACATTTGGCAGGGACTTGCCAGAGCCAAATCTCAATTAGTGACTGTAGAACTTTCGTGTCGAGAAATTCACAAGAGGAAATTGACAAAAGTCAACAAACAAGTCCGATTTGTCTGCACCAAGGGTGCGTTCTTCCTAATATTCCCCTTTAGACCATTTACATTTGAAGATTTTATTGACATTCTTGACCGATTCCTGGAATGGCAGTGGCCAGAAATTACTCACTTTGTCCATTACGTTCGCTCTAGGAGAAGTGTTTGACTGACATGGTTATGGATACTTTACAAGAGAACATTCGTGGTTTGCCTGTGGAATTGAGAGAACGCATTTACCGCCAGTTCGTCAAAACACAAGTGAAACGCAAAGAACCATTGCATCCGTTACGTCACCGATGTTTGAACCACTGGTACCTAAATGCTATAATAGGACTGATTCTGATGAAAGTGTTCCAGTGGTCAGACACTGATGAATCGCGTGAAATTCATAAATTTTTGGATACCACTCATTCAATTTAAAAGGTGATCCTAATACAACGAATTCCAACGGACGATTTAGAGGATTACAACATATCTTTACAAGAACAATTCTTTTTAGTTCAAGAGGAAACTACTGTGCGACGTGTGGTGTGTGAGTTAGTGACTAAACCTTTTTGGTACGGTACTAAAATAAAGTCGAGGCTGTTCAAAAAGTACACTTATTACCTTACACCAAAGAGGGTATAAAAACGGACTACCATGCCACGATCTTTATCATTCGTGATACAACAGATTCCGTGGAAGGAAATCAATGACACTATTCAAACGGTAGAGGATTACGATCGTCTATTGCGAGAACTGTGTCCATTGAATTCGGGTCGACGTGTAGTGTGTGTCTTAGTGACTTGCTTTCTGGGATTTCGTTTCCCAGCGAATTCCTTGCGGACTCTTTACGAATAGTAAATTCCACTCCAAAAAACATGAAAGTGGCCCCTTTAAATGTACACGAGAGACTCATTCTACACAAAGCTTTGCGCTTTCATCTTGATACTTCTCACCCTCTACGGGAAAACAAGATTAGTCAACTTTTAGGCACTGAAGATGTGTACTACGACGTGTGTGTAGCTTGTGACTTGCACCCTCACTGGAAAGATGTTCGTGACTGGAAAAGTTGGGGATTTGAGGCATGGACAAAAGAAGTGGCACACTATGCCAAAGATTTGTAATCGTAAAAAATTTAAACGTTCAGTGAAAAAAGTAACTTTTAAACCAGTGTTAGTGCCAATGCCAGAAGAAGAAGTCGTGGCCGAGGAAAACCACTCTCTTCAGGACAGGACCGTGATCGACATCCCTGAAAGGCCATTTCGGGAGGACTCTTGTGTGACTGTGCCAAGGAGTGTAGAGACTCTGAGAACATTACACACTACCCCTACGATTTCACCTCTTGATCACCACAAATGTTGTACAGAGACTTGTTGATATTCCACTATGATCGTTTTGATGTGTCTTTTATTCATGTACATAACCATTGGGCGTTTATGTATTTTTGTCTTTCGTGTTGTTCACAATTAAAGATGACAATAAACGTGTCCTGAAAAAAAGTATAAAATCTCTTGTCTTGTCTGTCCTAGTGTCAAAAGTAACATTTCTCACACTACTATGGCAACCTCTTCTGTCTCTGCTCCCTCTTCCTCCACTGTCAAAGTCATTGACGAACACGTAAATCGGACTAGTTGGGAGGCCTTGTATCTTCGCCATCCCTTTCACATGCTCATTGCCGGACCTAGCGGTTCAGGCAAAACCGAATTTGTCAAACGTTTGATCGAACATAAACATCATTTGATCGATCGTCCACCTCAACGAATCGTGTGGTTTTACAAAGAGTGGCAATCGGCGTACAGCCTCCTGCGAGAAAGTCAGGGCGATTCTATCGTCTTTGTGGAAGGCATTCCTGGCGAAGACGACGGGATCGTGTCTGACCCTATTCAAACTCATTTGGTTATTTTTGACGACATGTTAGGAGAAGACGAAGAAGAAATTAAACTCTGGTTTACGCGCAAAGGGCATCATCGTAATGCCAGTGTCATTTTCATCACCCAAAATTTGTTTCAACAAAGTAAAGCCCATCGTACCATCAGTCTCAGTGCTCATTACATGGTGTTGTTTAAAAGCCCTAGAGATAAATCGCAAGTAAAAGTGTTAGCCAAACAGTTAGGAACGCCTTGGCTGACTCATGCGTACGACGATGCCACTCAAACCCCACACACTTATTTACTCGTGGATTTAAAACCCACCACTCCCGATTATTTGCGATTTCGTACCCATCTGTTTCACCACTGGTGCTAAGACGGAGGGCCTGTCGTGTACACGTCCCCTTCGTCCACTTATTCACAATCACCAAAAAAGTTTTTAAAAACCTCGGTCACTTTGGCTCTGTCTCACATATTGTCAACATGACGTCCGTTCAGTCTCATCATCCCATCAAATTGAATCGTGCCTTGTACGGTATCAGTCGCGAAAAAAATCCACAAATAAGTGCTCGTGTCTTAGAAGCTAGTCTCAAAGAAGTCTTACGGTGGTTTACGGTGACAGCACGTCAATTACTGCAAGGCATCATTCAGATTCCACATCAAACCAAACGTTTTTTTGAGAGAAACAAAGGCGCCTTGACGCAGCTAGCCGATCCTCGCATCGACACTCAAGCCAAAAAGCAAATCATTTTGAAACCTGGAGGAAGCGGTTCTCTAGGAGGTGTCATCATTCGTTCCCTCTTAAAATGGGATCCCAATGCTCCCAAAGTCGTCCCCAAGACAAAAGCCACGCCCAACCGTACCCAGAAGAAAAAGAAAAAGAGCAACGGTGTCAAGACCAGGTCACAGCCTCAGAAAAAGAAAAAGAAAAGTCCACAGAAAACAGCTTCTACCCGCAAGAGAGCGTCTCCAAAAAGTTCTCCTCCAGCGGTAACACCCTCTTCCTCTTTAGCGGCAGTGGCAGCTGCTCACAAAGTACCTGCCCCCAAAATCAAAGTCCAAGAGAGAACGGGTGCGTTACAGAGTTTACTGGATTTGTCCAAGCAAGAACTGTCCCGATTTCGTCCGTTGTGAACTCCTCCACCACGTGTGTTGCGTGTCATCAAGTTGATACGACGTAAAGACAATCAGTGGCGTCGCATTCCAGTATAAAAAAGACCCGAGGCAAACGATAGGGATCAGTGCTTTGTGCTGCTCAACGACCAAAGATGTCCCCTCCAAGACATGCACACCGTCACCATCGTCGTTCTTCTGTCCAAAAAGAAAAAGGAAAAAGAAAAAGGAAAGGACTGCCACCTCGTTTAGCCAAACATTGGGACATGTTGTCCGTCCTGTTCAAAGCTCCTCCACCCATGCGAAATAAACTCATTCAAACTACCTCCAAAGACGTCATCGATACCGTGTGCGAATGTTGTGTGAATGTCTTGAAAGGCACAATACCTTTGTCTAAACACCAGAAAGAATGCATAGCCAAACATCGACACGTTCTTCGCCAAATGGTCCAAAAGAAAATACCCATTGGTCAAAAGAAAAAGATGTTGGTGCAACGCGGAGGAATTTTACCCTTTTTGTCCATGTTGCTGAAAGGTGTAATGGGAACAATAGGAGGACCCTTCCTGAAAGGAGCATTGGGAAACATCCTGGGAGGATGAAGATGAAAAGGTCCAAGAAGATAAAAGGGATCTTTGGAGTCAAAAGATCTCAGACGTGATCCTTGAAATCCGATGAAAGGACGAAAACTGGCTTTGGTGCCTTACAAACGATGGATGGAATACCATCGTTGAAAAGAACAACGAACCCCTCATTTACCTCCCAATCCTCATTTGACCGAAATGTCCCAGTTACAACACGAATAGCAATCGTTGATGGATCGCAGCGATTTGTCAGAAACGGAAAAATCGCAACGGTACGGTCAGTTGTTACAATGACTGAAACTCTTTCACCAAAAAGCTTTAGACGAAACAGCTCAACCCACTCTGAAAGATTTTAAGGCCTTGATTAAAAGTCTATCACCACCACTACCACCTCCAATGGTCAAGACAGAAAGTCCACCACCACTAGTCCCAGTGATCAAGGCAGAAAAAGAAGAAGAGCTTCAAACTAAAACCAGAAAAAGTATGCAAGTTAACAACACCATCTACGTCCAGAATTGGTTGGATTAAAAAGATGACGGCTACTCCTTCTTCCTCAGAAGAGAAAACGAAAGCCAAGACAGAAGTGAAACAAGAACTGATTACCCCTGTTCAAACACCGTCCTCCTCAACACCTATTGCTCGTCGGACACGCAAAGCATTACAAACCAAGAAAATACCACAGAAAGACAAGAGTAGCATCAGTGAAGTTTGGATCACTTATTAAAAAAATGGAGAAGGTGTTAGCCAGCATTTACTACGATCCAGCCCATCCCGCAGGTTACGGAGGAGTTCAGAAATTGTATCGTGCTGCCAAAACTCGAATGAAAAGTATCCGTTTACCTCATGTGCAACAATGGTTACAAGAACAAGCCACGTACACCTTACACAAACCCATTCGACGAAACTTTTCCAGAAGTCGCACCCAAGTGGAGGGTATCGATCATCAATGGCAAGCCGATTTAGCCCATGTCTCTCATTTGGCCACCTACAACCGTGGCTACAAACATTTGTTTTGTGTCATCGACGTTTTTTCCAGATTTGCTTGGGTCGTACCATTGACTTCCAAATCGAGCAGTGAGTTAGTGCGAGCCCTGCAACTGGTATTGAAATAAAGCGGACGTCACCCTCTTCGATGGCAAACTGACAAAGGCACCGAATTTCTGAACCAAGCTTTCGAGAAAGAATTGAAGAAACGTGACATTCATTTTTTCACCACCGAGAATCCCGAAACCAAAGCCAGCATCGTGGAACGTTTTCAACGCACCTTGAAAGAACGCATGTGGAAATATTTTACGCATCAACACACTCTCAAGTACATCGACGTCTTGCCACACCTTGTCCAATCGTACAACCAACCTTACCATCGGAGCAAAGGTTACTTACCCAACATATTACTGAATTGTTTCGTGTCACCGAACGAGTGCGTAGCCGTTATCCTCCTGTCTATAAATTGGAAAACATGAACGGGGAAGTGTGAAAAGGAACGTTTTACTTGCCCGAGTTACAACGTGTTACCAAAAAAGAAGACGACGTGTACGAGATAGAAAGCATTCTCGATCGAAGAATTCGTAAAGTGGGAAAACGACGTGTTAAAGAAGTCAAAGTACGTTGGAAAGGATATCCTCCCAGTTTTGACTCTTGGATCGACGCTTCGCAACTCATAGACTATAAAAAGAAATGACCATCATGCCCTTCAACACAGTCTCAGCTACTGCAGTGACCACTCCTTCCCCCAGTTCTTCTCTGCAAGATCTACAAAAGCAACCCTTGTGGGTGTGGTGTGGAGAACGTATGCCTAAAATGCAAATAGTCTTTTTCTGCCAAATCTTTGTGGTGTATTGTGTCATCGGTGCTGCCATTGCCAATTTGAGTTTGCAAGTAGGAGACAAACAATTGTGGACCATTTTACTTAGCAGTTGCATTGGTTACCTTCTTCCCAATCCTTCTCCGAAATATTCCTCCAACGGAAACAACAACGGGAGTCTTGTGCCCAACGTTAGTCCCCCTTCCAACAGTCACCCTAACCATCCTGTTTTAGACACTCCTCTGACTTCCAGTGACTCCTCGGACACTAGAAAACTGGAATTATGAACAACCAATTTTACTTAACGTTACCCAGTGACAGTTCCATGGAGGTGTTTCCCAATAACACCTTGCTTTGTGCTGTTTCTCGGCCAGATTACCTCAAGCCATCCAATTGGATCACGAAGCCCATTGGGAAGTGGCTTTGTTCGAAATGATTCAACCTACACCAATCAAAAACATCGTCGAAAATGAAAACACTCTTACGGTGGAAGTTTATGACGAACAAGTGCAACAAGCCATGGATGAACGCGCTAGTGTAGCTGACTTTATGAAATCACAAGACCCTAAAACTAAACGAACCACTTATCTGTTGAAAATTCCTGCGGGCTATTATTTTAGTGGTCAACATTTGGTGAACGCCATTGCTGACAGGTTCAATTTCATGTTTGATAAAGCCTTGGAGAAAGCCAGAAGAAGTGTCACGATCGAGTACTACAAAATAGCTCGTCGCCTAATGATGAAATTTTCAGACGACAAACTATTGGCCATTACATTTTGTCCTGAATTGTATGACATTTTGGGTGGAGACACTAAGTTGATCAAAATGAAAAACGAAATACCAGCCATGACCAGTAACTTGGATTTTGCGAAATATTTTCGATTCCCTGTAGAAATGAATCAAGGACTGAATTTGATGTTTATGTATTCCGATGTGATGGAGTACAACGTGGTGGGACACACCTCCGTACCGTTACTGCGTGTCATTCCTTTCAAAGTGGATTCTGCCACGGCTGCTGACGAGAAAGGTGGAAATACCTATCATGTTCACCGCGAATTTGTACATCCTCACTATTTACCCGTCAGTAAGTCGTATTTCGACACTGTCAACATTACTATAAAAGGAGATCTAGGACAAAATATTCCATTCACCAAAGGGAAAGTCACAGTGAAACTCCATTTTCGAAAACGATTACTCTAATCCTTTGTCAGTCATGTATCCTGTTAACCAGGGAGTCGCTCGACAGCGAGGACATGGTTTAGGTGATATGCTAAAATCAGCCTTTCATAAAGTGGCTCCCGTTTTGAAACCGATGGTGACACGGGGATTGCACGCCTTAAAAGATGCCGCGTTGACACGGCAAAGAATTTCTCCTGACATCATTGACAAACAAAACCCCAAAGAAGTTTTCTTGAGAGCAGGCAAAAATGTCTTGCTTCAAACGGGTAAAGACATTTTGGGTCGGCGAGAAACTCCTATAAATGTCCTGGGTAATGCCGAGTCAGGCATTCCTGCTTCCCTGATGCCACAGCAAGGACAAGGCAGAAAAAGACGACGAAAACACCCCTTGAGAGGACTTCACACCTCTAGAGCTAGAAAGACTAAGAAAAGAAAAACCGTCCGAGAGTTAGACAATTTTAATTATTAAATCAGAGAAAATGATACACCGAGTCTTGCGCTTGTTCCAAGTCGGAACTGGATCTGTTTGCCATGCCACCCACCATGATGACGATGCAAGAATCCCAATGGGTCGAATTTCATCCCGTCTCCTCTTTGACGTATTCAGCTCCCATCGAGTTTGAAATCAAAGGACAACCCGAAGATTACATCAATGTGAATAGCAGTTACTTGTATCTGAAACTGAAAGTGATCAAAACCGACAACACCAATCCGGGATGCGATGCCAGAGTAGCTCCTGTCAACAATTTCATGCATTCCTTGTTCAGCGAAGTGGAATTGTCCTTGAATAACAAATTGGTAGGTGGCAGTATGAATACTTACCCTTACCAAGCGTACCTAGAAAATCTCTTGACGTACGGAAAAGAGGCCAAGAACACTCAACTGGATACTTGCGTGGTATGGGAACCTGACACCGCAGGTGAAGACATGTTTAACGATACAGCCCTGACAGCCGATGACAATCCTCACAATGTGGGTTTTATCAACCGTCGAAGGAAAATCCTGCAAGCTTGTAGTTTAGAACTGATGGATCGCTTGCATTTGGACATGTGGTTGCAAGATAAGTATTTGCTCAACGGAGTGGATATTCGCCTGAGACTCAATCGCAGCAGTGTTGCTTTCCATTTGATGGCTCATGCCAACGAGTACAAAACCATCATCCAAGAAGCCAGACTTTACGTGCGTCGCGTAGAAGTGTTACCTGAAGCGGGAAACGACATCAGTCAAACATTGAGCAGATCGACCGCCAAGTATCCGATACGACGTGTAGAAGTGCAAACGTTCACCATTGCTGCTGACTCCGATCCAAGATCGAAGATCATCTGTTCCAAGGACAGTTACCCAAACGTTTAATCTTTGGCATCGTCAGTAATGCAGCCCTCAACGGAGCCCACGATCAAAATCCTTTCCAATTTAAGCACTAGAGAGTGTCCAAGATCGAAGTCAGTCGCGATGGCAAGACCTTGTGTACCGGACCCTTCGAACCTAACTTTGCCCAGAAGAATTACTTGAGATCGTACCTGTCCCTCTACGAAGCTACCGGACAACTAGGAACCAACACCAGTCACGGTATTTCGTACGAAGATTATGTAGGAGGTTACACATTGTGGGCCTTTGATTTCACTCCAGACCAAGGCAGCGAAGCTCTCACCGAGACGGTCAACGTCATCTTGTATGCCGAATTCGATAATACCATTGTTACGTGTAGGCTCGTACAAATGTAACAGAAGAAAAGAGTGAAGTCAACAAGCTTTGTATATTTTAACAAAATAATTTATTTCCCTAGAAAACAATGTAAAAAATTGGTAAATAGGACTTACGGTTTGTGAATATAATCCAAAATTTAATCCTAAGAATGAAAAACACAAGTCCTATCACTAAATAGTTCTATTAGAATCCAAGTTCGAATCTCGACGACATAAAAATATGGAAGGCGATGACGTCAGATGTGGTCCATGTACGAATATCAACAATTCCTCAATTGAATCACAGTTTTTGTTTCCGAATAATTCCAGAATAAATTTCCATGAATATCTTTCAGAATTTTTTATAAGAAAGTCAACTTGTTGAGTTTCCAGGAGAATAAATTATTAAATCCAAAAACCAGATAAAAAACAAGCAATCTGGCAACAATTAAAAAACCCACCTTTTTCCTTCAAGGAGTTAAAACGACTCTGACAGAAAAATATTAAGAATGCGTATTTAAACCCCAAAAACATCATTTCAAGTCACGCGAGATGGGTCATGTGGTCTCTTACTACAAGAGATCTATCACGTACACCAATGTAGCCCCACTTAAGAACCAATGATAAACAAACGTTGTTTACACATGGTGATCACGCAATCAAAGTATGGCCCTGATACTGACCAATCATTTTAACTGCCTGTTTACGAACTTCCCAAGCTAGGACGAACTAGGTTAACTAAAAATAATTCTCATGTAACACGTTTTACGTCTTAGATAAACAACATTTACTAAAAGAAAATATCGCATTACTGAAAAAGAATTTCGAATCCTTTCAATAATCATTACAGTAAAATGTAATGAAACAAAAATAAAATGGAAAGAATTTTAACACTAACACACAAGCAATTTCATTACATATACGTAACACTTCCCCCATAAAGAAAAAAGAAAGATTTATATAATAAAGCTTTCTTTTTACCATATGTAAATTATACATGAGGTAAAACAAAATTACATCA
>JAECUM010026697.1:0-19281 GCA_016617855.1 Megalonaias nervosa | reverse complement strand
TAGATATTGTTATGTATATTTAATTTGCTTTGTTTATTAGTTTAATTATAATTTTATTTCATTAGATGCTGTTGTAATGTAACAGTATATATTAGACTTGACCTTATCCAAAACTGAGTTCATCTTTGCTTGACCCAAATTGAATTTTTTAATATATTTTATTCTGTGTAAATAACAAAATACATAGCTATATTATTCTCCATGTGTATGGATTTAGAATCAGCATAATTATTAATAAAAGAAGTAAACATGTTTATTTGGGTCTAGGCTTTGGAATTTCCTAAGTGAATTATAGGTAATCCAGGTCACTGGTTGGTAAACAACAGGATCATTCTAGAAGGTTATTTTCCATAACGTAATGTTTGTTTGTTTCTTTTTTAAAGAAAATGCTAATTGTGACCTGAGGTCAAGTAGATAACAGTATAATCTTGTAACTGAGAGGACATAGCCATTCGTGATTTAAGATCTATAGTCCGACTATATCAACCCGTTTGTTTGTACCCCCTACCGATTTCAATAATGGAAAGCTTTAATCTGATAAAAAGTGCAAGGAACTTAGTCAATTCATTCATTGATTCATATTTTCTAACCTGACTGTGAGTAAAATGGCCCTAACACCGTCATCGTTTGCGCGTATCATGCTGAACGGAAGTGTTCAATATAATAGAAGGACATGCTCGAGATCCATTTCCAGTTCCTGGACAAGTCCATTTTCAGCAAAGGGGTGTGCGGACGACTACAACTGTACATACATATGTCGTCTGCTTCCGATAATTACAATGTCGAATCAAGCAAAGGAAACGAATGACAACAACAAATTTGCCTTGTACGTGGATTTAACAAGCGGTTTAATTAATATGTTCATGTGTGCAAAGGGATATAATTCCAAACTCTCAACGTTATGGTAATTTACGGAATTATCCGGCAGTTACCGAACAGGATGAACTACGTCATTCTGTTTGATGGCAATAAGCTAGCCCGTAGAGTACGCAATATGGCGCCGTGTTAGTATGGAATGTCCGTTAAGCATGAAGGGTGCAAGGGAATGCCAGTATTAATGCCGTTCTGGTCACAGTCAGGTTAGAAATTATAAATCAATGATTCAATTGACTTAGTTCTGTGCACTTTTTATCACATTAAACGTTTTCGTTATTGAAATCGGTAATAGGGTACAAACAAACTGGAATGTATAGTCAGACTATAGCACTTTCAAGTTATATATTATGTTGTGTTCAATTCGGCTGAATTTTAATTATTGAATTCAAGTGATTAATTTCTCTGGAAATACAAAAGTAAGTGCTCTGATAAAATTCTTGGATTTGACGTTCACTGGAATTTATAGTGTATTCAAATCTGGAATTATATTTCTATTATTCAACAAAAGACCGTTGACACATCAACACTCAATATGCTATAACAGTTATGTCATCATCTTCTGTTTTTGGATTTCTTCAAGACTTGTACTGAGTTTTATTCAGGACTTTAAATAACTAGGACTTGTGTTTCTAATTCTTGGATTATTTTGGATTTAATTCACAATACTGTAAGTTCTTTTTTCTCATTTTCGTTTTGTATTCTAGGGAAATAAAGCATATTTGTTAAATTTTACAAAACGTGTTGTCTTTCACTCTTTTCTGTTACTGTTTTTAAGAGCATAGACTCGTAACACTTGTCTCTTACTGACTTTAAAACCATAGGGTCCTAACAGTACATTTTGGCATGTATATGGATATATATTGAATGAAGTACTTGGACACCTTAGATCACCTTCTCATTTTTGATAAAATATTTTAAAGCAGCTTTTATTTCTTCATCAACTTCAAGGTACTGATGCATATTATAGCAGACGTTGAAGGCATCCCCATCTTGAGGTTGACGTCATCATACTGGAAAGTTGTCAAGACAGAATTAGTTTTTAATATGTGGATTTCTTGTTTGTTTGATATTTATAAAACTATAAATAAGAACACAAACAAAATTCTTAAAATCATAACATAGTTGTCGCGTTTTCATTTGTACCACATATGAAATGACAATACCTTTAATGCAGCATAAGATTTCTTTTAGACATTTCTAAGCTGTAACCCTTTGTAACAATAGGTGTCATACCTTTTACTACCATTGTAAAATCATGTAAGGAAGATATCTAAAAGACACAAATTTCTATTTCAATTTCTTGGTATGTCTACATGTATACTTTATTAGCTCCACTAATCCTAGACTCCATTTAAGAACTTTCCATTTAAATCAGTCCTTCTAAGACTAAATTCCCAAAAATGGCATGCAGACATCTTGCAACGATTTGGAAAAAGACCCATAACTGTGAAATATAACCGTACTGGGTGTTAGTAACAGTCCCTTGAGATGTTTAATATCTTCCGAATATTCATTTTATACAAAAACTCCCTTCAGGTACTTTCCTACCTTTAACGAAGACCAGAAATAAATATTTCCTTTTATATATGTAATTCTCTACAAACTTTAATTCGACTGTAATGTTTATAAATTACATATCGTAGGCGGGTGATGATTATATTGCGGGGAAGATGCCACGATTCCGTAAATTGCCGAGTTTTTCCGAGTTTTAATGAGACGACAGATCACGTGGTCCCGTGACGCAAAACTAGCCAGTCCTCTAATAGAAACAGAAACATGGCGAGCGAGGCAGACAGGAGACCAGATTTGGGTTGCACATTAAAAAGTTGAATCTTTCTCCGAGAGATTCTCATAACTATATCTGTTGAACTGTGTGTTAAGAATTTAAAAAGGCAATGTAATTTTAAAATTAATATTTATACATTGTGTGCTGTGCAAAAATGTGATAAGGATTAAGCGATGGTGCTCGATGTAAAAATAAAAAATTAACCATAATGCAAGAAATTCATTTAAGAAGGATGAGATTCAATCGCATTTTATGAAAATGACATATTCATTACCTACCCCAACACACCACCTAAGGACTAATATTTTGAAAATATACATCCAACACTGAAACACTGAGAGATAATACTGAATTGTGGGCGAAGAGACTAGAACGGGTACCGACTTGTGTGTGAAACAGTATCCATTACCGGGAGGTGTAAAAGGAATTGAGAACGGTTTTCATCGGTCGTAACTTAAGCATCAGTTTTTCAAAACAAAAACCACAAATAAATCTGCAAAGCAGAAATCATAAGTAATTAATTTAAACATTAAGAAGCTTCCTTCTTATGATTTAATTACGGTGTATTTTAATGCAGGCTACAGTTAGAGTATTGACAAATCTGATAATATATACATGTCTGGAATAATAGTTTATGTACTGTACTGGTCAGTGTTCAAAGAAAAAACTTTTAGGCATAGGCCCCTGGCTGGTGACTTAAATGAACTCACAAGCCCTGACTGAAATTCCATAAGATCCGACATTTCATACCTGTCAACTCTCAAGCCGGGAGAAAAATCCCGATTCTGGGGATATTTCTACACCTACCTCCCGATCTACTAATATCTCCCGATGTTTTGCAGAGAACTCCTGATTATTACATTATGTCAGTCAGTTTCCTTTCTCAGAATAAAACAACACCATACCATACATAAATAGATATGCAATCCACAGATGCCATATTCTATTTTATCACTTGTGAATATTGTAGCGATGAAATCAGTGCCGGATTTAGGCATAAGCTAAACAAGCTACAGCTTAGGGCCTCACAGTCTTAAGGGGTCTCTCAAATTTATTTTATACCAAATAGGGCCTCTACAGCTTCCCATACCTTAGGGCCTCGCTATGTCTAAATCCGGAACTGGACGAAATAATTAATATCACAAGACAGTTCTTTCCTTCAATAAATAGAATGTTAAGATTAAACATTATAAACGTAAATTTCAGATTTTTTAAAACCACTACAACAGTACTATAGTAAAAAAAAAAATTTAAAAAAAATAAAAATGTCACCAATTAGCTTAAATCCCATGAATGAAAACTGTGAATGCTGTGTAATTGTCCCCGCAAACAAAATCGCATCTCCAATTCCGCCAAAGAAACTCGGCCAGTTAACACCTGACATTCCTCTACCGTGTATGTAATGTCTAATTACCATGATTGAATTAATAGAAGGAATAAAACAAACTATACCATGCAGTATATGTGCCCCCCCAAAAAACTAATTCAGAATAAATATTTTCATTCAGTAAACAGTGTTACATGCCTTAAGACTTAAACCTAAGGAAATAAGGTGGGACAAAAAACGTGGGAAAAACAGTTGTCACATGTACGTTTACTTGTGACTGCAAATTTGAACTATTAAGATGAAGTCCTATAGGTGTCGTAAATTACAACAAATAGGGCATTGTTTACTTACCAATCAATTACTGGTGCTTACATACTCACACTGTCGAACATGGTCGGAACGGCAGTCCTTTTCACAAGATAAATACAAGGATAAGGATTAACTGTTAATTAGTCAAACTGGCTTTATTGCTTGTGTAATTAAGTCCAAACTTTAGCTGTTTTGAAGTTTAGCCACGGCTGACCAGAATATGAAAAAAGGGGCTTGGCTTGGCCTGGGGGATTATAAGGCGTATCACAGGGAGAAATGGCGCGTCCCTTGAGCACTCGCACATTGGGGCAAGGGGGTGGGCCAACAGTCGCCTTCCCCAATTTCTATTGTCGCCCAGCTAATGTGAAGCTTTGATTTTATACCTGACGTCTATTTTCTTTAATTGCTGCTATTTAAACTGCTCAAGGGATAGTTTTATGCCAGTTACAATCACTACAGATTACCGTTTATACATACAGCATAGACTGAAAGGGTTTTCTTTTTTGTTGTTGTTTTTTTAAAAAAATTTTAACAAAATATTTTAAGATTACTGAAAATTGTGTTTTCTCGAAACAAGACCGTGTCAGGGGATTAGAATCTTAATTTTAGCAAAGCTTCCATTTCGTTAAAATCAGATCTCAATTTCACCTAGGACAGTGGTGATTTGATTTAGATTGTGCCTTGTTATGGCATGCATGTCAACATCTTGAAAATACATTTACTCATTTCCTTAGGCAAACAATTTTTTTTTTCGACAAGCCCGACGGGTACCTCACTTTGAATACAGGATGGGCCCGAACTAAAATTAGAGGGACCCTGGGTGTCGGGCTATCGATTTCGTTTTACCACTGCTGGTGTAGATGAAAGATCTGTGAATTGACTGTTGCATTTTGTAGTCACTTACTCGGCCTTCTGCCTATTTTCGTAACTCACACATTTAACACTTTTCCCACGATTTGAAATATCCAATGGTACGTCTGGAACAGCGCCAACTTTTAGTCTAGGTCTAACATTTGCGTATCCTAGAGCTGACATTTTTCATGATCTCTCTCGTAACATTCCTTTGAGAAATGTAATGAGCACAGAGTGCTGTATGGTGTTTGTAATCGACTAGCTTGCAATAATGTATCTATACTTTCTTTATGTCTTTATCTTTTGGAAAAGAAAATAAATTGTCCACAGCCCTTTCTTAATGTGCCATTACACTCGTAAGCAACGCAAAACTTCATTGTCTTTGTCGCTGGCAACTGCCTGTCGAGATGCTGCAGTCGCTACTATGACGTCACATCACGAAAGTAACCGAATAGGGCCGGAAATTTTGCATAGGTGGCGCTCACCAGTTATTATGTCCTTTTGAGCGAGTGACGTATGTATGGTGAAGTTGTTTGCATTTAAAACATGCACAGTGGAAAGAATGTCGGCATACCTCTGTGCTACTTTCATGTAATGAGGCTGACATTTCTTTGGATATTGTACTTTAGGAAATTGTACATGATCTTAGCATACTGCTAACTAAAATGACTGCTCCTTTGTGCTCCAAAACTCAGCATGAATTTGTCTAAAGTGCACTATCCTTAGCAGCTATTAAAATAGGGAAAATGAATTTTGCCAGACTTTACAATACCAGCTTCTGAAAGTGCAATGAATGAATTACCAAATATATAAAATGTAAAAAAGTTATCTGCTCTTGTTATTACAATTTACCTCTGAAGTTCAGGAAGTGAAAATGACCAAGTGGAGCTAGCACTTTTTTGAAAGGTGCACATCTGGAGTAAGGCCAAGCTGTATACTCTATAACCCGTATTACATCCATCAATCGGAAACCAAAAGAAAGGCAATTAAAGGTTCTTTGAACAATACCTAAGATATACAAGGTCCTTTTTAAATACCCAGAATAACCAGTGAGGAAACCCGTTAAAATTCTTTTTCTTTAAAATTCCAACACTCTGCAAAATACGAAACTGTAGAGCGCCACCTTAAAACCAATATAAAAATTTATGCAATTATTTATCTCATTTTCATATCATTGTGTATATTTCCCTACCATTAGATAAAAAGTTTCTTCGTTGACTGTCTATTTTGTAAATAGTTCTATACAACATTCAACCTATCCAGCAACTACAATTCAGATTTATTACAAATAGAATACAAAGAAATAATATTAGCGGTTACATAAATAAATATTAAATCAAAAGTTCAAAATATTATTTTATTAAATGTTTTACAAAGATATATTTCAAGAACAAATATTTTTTCAAACATATATTTCAAATACAATCATTTTAAACATACTTCAAATTCAATTATTTAAAACAAGAATGCCACGAAAGAGAAAAATCAGATTAAATCAATATAAAGATTTTAAATAAATATGTACATTTTTTAAAATTACCGATTAATTTGGAATTGTAAGTTGTTGTGCGCAATTTCTCGAGAAATGTTTATTCTATGTTAGAGCCAACGATCAGTGCAATTTCTAAAGAAAGAGCACAACAATTTGGAATTTCAAGTTGCTGCGTGCATTTTCTCGCGAAATGGACTATTCTAAGTTGGATCCCAATACAGATAAGGTGATTTCGTGTTGTGATTGGTTTAGGCCTAGTCTGCAGTTGAAGTTAGTCCTACAATGTAAGACATAGCACATGTTTTTGTTTAAGTGCTATGTCTTACTACCCAAATACCGGACTTGCATAGCCTGTTCCGAGTCGGTTCATATCGGAACGAGTAGTCAAAGTTTCAGGAATATTTCACACACTTGGCAGCCTATATCGACACTCTTCCACTAATGTATGTGTAATTAATATACTTACTGTGCTGTCTTTATCCTGGTAGCATCAAAATATGACTCGAGCAAATTTTTTTTTTTTTTTTTTTTTTTTGTGGAGGGTGCTCTTCCTGTTTGATCTTTGCAGACCATTTAGGGAGGCCCTCCTGCCCTACATGTCAAAATGTGCTATATTGTATTTTTTTTTTCTTTATGGTACAGTTTGTCTGAAGTATTATTGTGTTGTTGAATTTTTATAATTCTATTTTGTACTGGTTGTCTGTTTTGTATGTGTATATAATAATTTTTTTTTTTTTTTTATATTTTTTTTTTCAATCTTCTTCTTGAAGGAAATAGTCCTCCGCTTCTCGCTGATTCCATTCCTCATCAAGGATTTCGTCCTCCTTTAAAAAGTAATCCTCCATTTCTTTCCTGCATTGTTTTTCCGTTTCTAGTTTTCTACTTCTTTTAGCTCTCCTTTTTTCTCTCTTAATTTCTTTTTCTTTTTCTGTCTCTGTTTCGATCCCTGTTTGCGAGCCTAGTGTGCCAATGTCAAAGCCATTTCTACCTGTTTGTTGATTTCGTGCTTTTGTGGATTTTTTCCTGATGTTTCAACTATTGAGGTTGCTTGTAATTTTGTCTGTTGTTTTTTGGATTTTTGATTTGAGTATTCTGTTGTTTGTTCCCTTGGGCGTCTGTTTTCTGGCTGGATCCCGGCTGTGTTTGTGAATTTTGTTTAGTCTTGTTGGCTGTCTTCGATGTTTCTGTAGGTTTTTGTTTAGAAATTTGTGATTGTTGTTTCTGTTGTACTTCCGTGCTCGGCTGGATATGCTTTGGATCTTGTTGTTTAGGCTGTCTTAATTGTTGTTGCTGTTGTTGTGTAGATGTTTTCTCTGGTGATTCTGGTAGTTGTTGGCTTTCTAGATGCTGTGTCTTGGGTCTTACTTGCTGTTTGATTGTTTCTACTTCAGTTCTTAAGTCTGTTTTGTCCTGTTGGTTTTTTCCTTGCTGGTGTTGCTGATCCATGTTTCCTGGACATTTATGTGCCCCGTTAGACCACATCTATTACATTTTCTATGGTAAATACAGCCTTTGTACCATGTTTTCGTCAGAAACCCAAATAGATAGAAAGCTCTTTTTACGTCTCTTAACTTGCCTTTTTCTATTTCAAATATCCTATTCCCGTTGTAGATAGATGTCAAGGGAATGGTATCCAATCTGGCCGATACGACCTTTATATTGTACTTCTCTTCAAATCTTTCTTTTGTTGCTTCCAGGGGTATCTCTAGAGGGATGTCACTCAAATATAGCTCTCCCGTTTGTTTTTTTATTTTCTTCAGGATTGGTGGTGGTTTTCTTACTGTAACAGGTAGCTCTTTAATTGTCATCTCTCCCAAAGGTAGTATTGGTTCCTTATCCCTTGATCTCAACATGTATCCTTTGTAGCCTTCTCTGTTTATCGAGTATATTCTTTTCACCTGATCTGGATTAAGAACCTTTATTGCAATCATGACATCTGCTGCTCCTGGTACTTGATCTCTGGATATTTTTGTCATATCTAGGAACTGAGTCCCTTCATGGTGTATACATTCTAGAAAAGATCCTTCCGTTCTCACTACTCTTCTTATTTTGAAAAAATTTTCTAGCCTCCATTTTTTCAAACTTTTGGCATTTTGTACTGCACGTGCTGCTCGCTCTTGTGAGTTGTATTCTTCTAAACTCATCTTCACTGTCTTGTTGTTGTATTTGTTTCTTTGTCAGTATTTGTTCTGGTTTGTTATGATTTTTCAAATCTTGATTATTTAACTCCCATTGCAAAGCACTTGTCCTTTTTTCTTTAAGTCTGCTTGGTTCTCGCCATTTTCAGATTTGTTTACGATTGACTTTACTTGTCCAACAGGAGTTTAACAATCATACGCACATACTTTTCTTTTTTTTTTTTTTTTTTTTTTTTTTTTTTTTTTTGGAGGGTGTTCACCCTGTTTGATCTTTGCAGACCATTTAGGGAGGCCCTCCTGCCCTACATGTCAAATTGTGCTATATTGTGTTGTTTTTTCTAATATCTGAAGTTTTATTTGCTATCAAATTTTTATGTACTTCTATTTTATGATGTTTGTCTGTTTTGTATGTGGATATATATATATATCTATATATATTTTTTTTTTTTTTTGTGAGATGTGTATATTTTTTTTCCCCTCAATCTTCTTCTTCTTGATTAAAGTAGTCCTCCATTTCTCGCAATTCTTGCAGTTTTTCCAGATTCCATTCCTCATCAATAATTTCATCCTCTTTCATAATGTAATCTTCCATTTCTTTCATTTCTTTCCTACATTGTTTTTCCGCTTCTAGTTTCCTCCTTCTTTTCGCTCTCCTTTTCTCTCTTTTAATCTCTTTTTCTTTTTCTGTCTCTGTGTCGGTCCCTGTCATTGATCCTAATGTTGCCAATGTCAAAGCCTGTTTGTTAATTTCATGACTTTGTGGACTTTTTCCTGGTGTTTCCATTATTTGGGTTGCTTGTCTATTTATCTGTTGTTTTTTTGGACTTTTTATTTGAGTGTTCTGATGCTTGTTCCCTTTAGCACATACTTTTCCAGCCAAATATTACTAGCTCCCATTAAAAAGTACACTAGCAAATGGACGCATTTTCATGTTCCGTTGACATACATTTGAATTTGTTGCAATGCGACGGTAGTCGAGATACGCCGAAGTATGATTAAGTAGGTTCATATGGGATATGTTTCTTGAACGAAAAGAAACGTTGCTTACAGTTTACAATAGGCATATATTTTTATTCGTTTCGTTAAAGAATAATATTTCTATTTAACCCGATTTCGGCATTCCCGGTTTTCATCGCTTTCCAGCAAACTGAAATGTAGGCTAATCAAACTTGAAAACAGGTCCATTTATTGTGTGAGAATTTGAATTTATTAGAGAAAAGACATCAGGGTAAGTAAAGTCTGACAAAAACATAACTTTACTTTGTAAAAAGCGTCGTTAATGGTTGCCAGTTGTGTGTGATATTATTGAAAATTTGACTTTCGTTACACTGTTAGTGGACATAAAAACACACTACACAGCGCCGTTAGTCAGGCGGTTAAGACCCATGGAAGATACTGGAGAAAAAACACTTAAGTGTGAAGTATGTAATAAAATGTTGAGTGACAGTGGACATTTGAATCAGCACATGGTGAGACATACTGGAGAAAACCATTTGAATGTGAAGTATGTAATGAAATGTTTAATGACAGTGGACGTTTGAATCGGCAGATGAGGATACATACTGGAGATAAACTATTTAATTGTGAAGTATGTAATAAAATGTTTAGTGCCTGGATATTTGAATGAGCACATGAGGATGCATACTGGAGAAAAACCATTTGAATGTGAAGTATGTAGTAAAAGGTTTGGTGCCAGGGGAAATTTGAATCGGCACATGAGGATACATACTGGAGAAAAACCATTTAAGTGTGATGTATGTAATAAAATGTTTAGTGACAGTGGAAATTTGAATAAGCACATGAGGATTCATACTGGAAAAAAACCATTTAAGTGTGAAGTATGTAATAAAATGTTTAACCAATGTGGAGATTTGAATCGGCACATGAGGATACATACTGGAGATAAACTATTTAATTGTGAAGTATGTAATAAAATGTTCAGTCACTGTGGAGATTTGAATGAGCACATGAGGATGCATACTGGAGAAAAACCATTTGAATGTGGAGTATGTAGTAAAAGGTTTGGTGCCAGTGGAAGTTTGAATCGGCACATGAGGATGCATACTGGAGAAAAACCATTTAAGTGTGAAGTATGTAATAAAATGTTTAGTGAGAGTGGATCTTTGAATCGGCACATGAGGATACATACTGGAGAAAAATCATTTAAGTGTGAAGTATGTAATAAAATGTTTAGTGAGAGCAATGCTTTGAATCAGCACATTAGGATACATACTGGAGAAAAACCATTTAAGTGTGAAGTTTGTAATAAAATGTTAAGTGAGAGTAGAGCTTTGAATCAGCACATGAGGATGCATACTGGAGAAAAACCATTTGAATGTGGAGTATGTAGTAAAAGGTTTGGTGCCAGTGGAAGTTTGAAATGGCACATGAGGATACATACTGGAGGAAAACCATTTAAGTGTGAGGTATGTAATAAAATGTTTAGTGAGAGTGGATCTTTGAATCGGCACATGAGGATACATATTGGAGAAAAATGATTTAAGTGTGAAGTATGTAATAAAATGTTTAGTGAGAGTAATGCTTTGAATCAGCACATTAGGATACATACTGGAGAAAAACCATTTAAGTGTGAAGTATGTAATAAAATGTTTAGTGAGAGTAGAGCTTTGAATCAACACATTAGGGTACATACTGGAGAAAAATGATTTAAGTGTGACGTATATAATAAAATGTTTAGTCGGACTGGACATTTGACTCGGCACATGAGGATACATACTTGCAGGAAACCATTTAAATGTGAAGTCTTTAGTAAAAGGTTTAATACGAGTGGACATTTGAGTCAGCACATGAGGATACATACTGGAGAGAAACCATTTAAACATGAATTATGTAGTTAAAAGTTTGGTGCCAGTGGAAATTTGAATCAGCAGATGACGATACATACTAGAGAACTACCATTTAAATGTAAAGTATGTAATAAAAGATTTAGTGTGAGTGGATCTTTGAATCGGCACATGTGGATACATACTGGAGAGAAGCCTGACAGGCACTTCACTTTGAATGCAGGATGTGCCTGATCTAAATTTAGAGGGTCTCCTGGAGTCCGACTGTTGGATTTTTTGAGCACTGAAATGACTACAAGCCAGTGACTCCTGAACTGATTCACTTACAGCAAACAAAAACAAATGATCACCATGCCAATCCTTTCAAGTATCAAAGCAATATGACTAAATAACATTCTTCAAAATTTGATGAAATCTTTCCAAAATCCCTTGACTTTCAGGGTAATAGATGATTTAAATTGTGGGATGCATAACCTATGCATAAATTGGATGAACATTCCAGACATAAACTTTGACCCTTGATCACACTGGACAGATTTGGAACAAACATAATCAACCATTATTCTAATAAATGTTTCATTTAATGCAGGAATAGGTTTCAGATGAGTCTTATGTATCCTCAGATTAGGTTTTCCTACCATTTGATAAGTGTGACAAGATCGACAGTAGTTCAAAACATCACTTTTCAGTTTTGGCCAACGAAAATGATTCAGGATCTTGTGACAAGTCTCACTGACTCCTAAATAACCAATGAAGGGAATTTCTTAAGCGAGACAAAGAGTTTACTGTCTATATGACCTCAGAACTACAACTTGATAGCTCAGTGACCATTTGTCACCCACAGATACATCAGGTATTTTCAAACAAGACCTTAGCCTGTACCACTTTGAAATTAGAGTATTTGGAATTGCTTTGTCTTTATTATTTTGCTTAATGTTCAACCTGTAGCAATCAGAAATTACATCACCATTATTTTTGCAGTAAGTGCATGTATGAGGAGATAAAGATTTATGATTAGTTTTATCAGATATTTGAGTCCTAAACGTGCCATTTTGTAATTTGGAAGTACACATATGGCACTGAGATAATTTTTTTCCCCAAAAACTGCAGAGAGGAAGACTTACTGGCGAAATAGATTTTGTGATTAAAGGAGTATCATCAGATCTGTAAGCAGTATTTTCCAAAGTTTCCACTTTTTGTTTATTTAGATATGTTTAGACATCACGATGGATGTACCTCTTGAACTCTTCAATTAATATGAGCTGTCACAGGTTATCATAATATCTATAGACCTTTCTGGCACCACCTATCAAATAGTTGATTTTTTTCTTCTTTGCAAAACTGAAATTTGTTTCTCTGGTTTCTTTTCTTTTCAACAATACCATAAGCTTTATTGATATACCTAAGGTACAAACTAATAACTCCTCAAGATACATTCCTTTACCTCATCATAATTGCCACCTTTTCTAATTACAGTGGAGTGTTGACATCAGTTTTGACAGTAAGTTCACTTTGTAATAATAAAGTCCAATGCTATCTTGGTTGTTTCCCTCCATTTGTATACAATGGAGTGACTGTCACAAGGATATTAAACACACTTTAAAATATGGAAGTTGATATACTGATTAGGGTTTGGTGTGATGCTACAGAGTGTGTGGATTTGAGTATGCTAAATGGATTGGTTTGCACATTGGTTAGTATCTTATTCAATCAGATAAATACAGTTTACCATTTATAGAATAATTATGGTCAGCAATGGTGTTTTGAAATATTTCAAATGTGATCACTTACTTATCTGCCACCATGCTTAATGGTGATGACTCATCATGATTTAATATCCCAGCAATTTCGTTCAGTGAATGTTTGGGAACTTCATTGTTTGTGTTTGAATTAGCTTATCTCTAACATACTTTAGTGTTTTACATTACATGTGTTTAAGAAGAATTTTAAGTAATTTCTGTCATTTAAATCTCTTTGAAGTAGTAAATCGTCACATTGTCCTTTTTATTCATTTATTGCATAATGTGACAAGTCTTATAATATATTCCAATCTGAAATTGAGAGGAAATGGTGATAGCAATTTATTTGTGTAGTAATCCATTAGAAGTTGTGAAACATACAGGGTTTTTATCATCATGTGTTACTATATATTGTTTGTTTCCAAGTTTAAATAGAAATGTCTTGTCATTAGCAATGTTAGAGCACAACAAAATTTCTATTTTGTAGTCATGATCACAGTAGTTGACTAATATAGTTCAATTAGTTGTATCACCAGTTTTTTCAAAGACTTTTCATTAATTTATTTTTCATTTTTCATCTAAACATAGTAATTATTTGTCAATATTTTATAATTCTGTTTTAGTTTTCTGACCAATATAATGCTTATTTCTTGTTTTATAAGGGAATAATTTTGGAATGTATTATATTTATGACAACCACATTTTACTGGAAAATAAAAACATTTGTATAAGATAACATTTCAGAAAATGTTTAGTGTAAACATAACCACGAGAAAAGGAGTATATAACCAACATGAAATAATGTTATATTAGTTTTCTAGCAGCTGTCTCCCTATAATATATATTCTGAGCTTTTATAAATCATCTTTCACAATACATAAACAAGAAAGATTGTATCTAGCATAAGAACTTGTTGAATAAAACATATTCACATTGTTTTGCATTGTTACTCATTATATCATATCAGTAGTGTAGTGGGGCGATTTGGGGCATGTGAGGCCAAAGAAGGAAAAACAGCCTGGGACTGTTTGGAGCACAGATTTTTAGGGTCAAAAGCTCACCCCTAGGCCTGTTTAGAGACAATGGGAATTTTGTATAGCAACAATAGGAAGGGTGATATCACGGTACTGGACACTTGCAACAAAGTAGCAAGTGACTGACTTGAATACGCATAGCTACTCTAGGGAGGCACAGATACAATAGAGAGACAGACACATAGATAAACACATAGATAACACATATGTAGGCAAGAAAGAATAAATATCTTTTAAAGGCATAGGAAGTGGCCCTGAAAAGGGTCTTTGGTTTTTTCTTCTATTTTCTCCAGTTCTTCCACCAGCTCTTCACTTTTCCAATAATTCCTTTCTTCTTTTCTTCTTCAGCTATCCAGTCAGGATGTCCCATTGCTCTAAACTTTTCCTGTACCTTCATCCAGTTTTGATTTAGTCTTTCAAACTCTTCTTTTCTCTTTCTATTTTCTTTCTCCTTTCTCTCTTTTGTCCATGTGTCTTTTATTTTCTTTACCTCTTCTTCCATTACGTTTTTCATCTTCTGTTCTGCTTTTTTTTAATTGTTGCAATCCCCACAAGACAAAAGACCACTCAGTAGAATTTGCTTTGTCTTCTAAAAAAACAAGTCACTTTGATTACATTATCAAGTGCTTCCTTCAATGTCCCCACTCTTACACACTTTGGCTTTATAGATCCTCTTATTTTTTCCACCTCCTCTTCTTTCATTCCTGCCACCCAATCCCTGGCTACTTTCAGGCTAGTGACTTGACTGGTCACAAAGTCTTGGCTGTCTGGATAGCTCCATTCTTTTTTAAGCCTTTCCACCACGTAGGCTGCATCCATCATCCAAAAATAACTGTCTTAACTGGTTAAACAATTCCATCTTGTGTTGACTGGTCAACGCGGGTAGCCAGACTGACGAGCGTTCCGCGTTTTATACGTCAAGCACGGACGTGAACGAAAACATCCCTTACACTCACTTCACATATTATCTACTAACCACACAAACGAACGCGAATGCATAAAATATACCATATATGCTATCCACACAAGCGAAGGAAGAGAAGAAAAAACACACCCATATCTACTATCCACACAAATGAACGCGAACGCACACAAACACCCATATCTACTATCCACACAAACGAGCGCGAATGCATAAAATATACCATATATGCTATCCACACAAGCGAAGGAAGAGAAGAAAAAACACAACGATATCTACTATCCACACAAACGAACGAGAACGCATAAAACATACCATATATACTATCCACACAAACGAAGGAAGAAAAGAAAAAAAACCACACACAACAGTAAAGGAGTGTTTATAGTCACACTACTCTACATTCACACAAATTGGCAACTTGAACAGTCTCTCTTTTCTAGAGATTTGGTTAGCCCTGAGAAGGGCTGTTTTTCTTGGAACTCCAATTGCACCTGGCTAATGGCGGCACCTACCAGGTCTGGCCCCACAGACGCAACGGCGGCTCCAGTCCTGCTCCCAATTGATGCGTGTGGTTGGGAGCGCAGAGGGAGCTTGACTGGCTTCATTATTCCAGTCTTCAGTCTGAGGGATAGTGAATACTTGTTCCCTCCTTCTATTCCACACCCTGGGATGATGTTGCTGAAGCTGCGGCTCCCACTCTTGCCACTGTCTCTCCAACTCCTCCAAGGCCTCCTCCTCCCAATTTTCAATTTGAGGGACGGCGGCTCTCGGTCGTTGTGGTGTTGGTAGTGGTTGTGAAGGCGTCCTCACCTCAGGCTTGACCTCACAGACAAGTCTTGGAATGAGGTGAGGCAGGATCCCTCTCTTATTTTCTTCTTCTTCCTTCTTTTTTCCTCCTCTTTTAACCTGGCTTCCTCCTGTACCGCATCCATATCCAACTCATCTAGAAGGCGCCTGGCATGCTCCAGGTGCATCTGGAGTTCCAACAGTTTTTGTAGTCTGCTCATCTTCTTTTAAGTTGACTAGTCAACAATGGTAGCCAGACTGACGAGTGCTCTGCTTTGTATTCCTGTAGCACGAACGTGAAGGAAAACATCCCTTTCACCAAAACTGACTGACTGACTGAGAAAGATTAAAGTCGCCTACGCTAAGAGCTTTTGCGACTCGTTAATGGTTTTAATTGGTCGGTGTTTCAGGAATGATGCCGCAAAACACCGCTTTTATGTGCAATAGTCTTACTTTTTAATTGTATGTCAGGAGGTGGAAAGGAGGAAGGGGACCCGGTGGGGGACGCCAACCGCTGATGCCGTGTACGCTCCAAAGGGCCCGGACCGACGTGTCAAATTCTGTCCAGTTGTGCTAGTGGACGTTCCCTATCCCCAATATTGTGTGGGCCACCTGTGGAATTGATCTAAGTTTCTGAGTTGAAGATTGCATATTTTTTTATTTTATCCTTGTGTAGTTGGAATTGTGTGTACTAAGTGTACTTTTAATGTCGAAATTACACCAATCAGCCGGATGTCAGCAACCCTGTGTGGGTTTTTTTGGGGGGGGTGTCACGCATTGTTAGTATTAGTTGTTGTTTTTGATGGCGGAGGGACTAAAGGATCAGGGTAGTTTTGTACGGTGGTGTTATCGAATGAGGCCTTCTATTGCCAATGGAAGTGCCTCCCTTGTGTATAAAAGTAGAGGGTGAGAGTAGAGATGGGGGGTGGGGTGGGGAAGGGGATTCTTGGTGGAAAATCTGTGGGCAACACAGGCTTGTTGTTTCCAGGATAGTAAGTATGGTGTTTTTTATCTTCTCTTCCCGTCTGTGTGGATAGTATATGTGGTGTGTTTATGTGCGTTCGCGTTCGCGTTCGTTTGAGTGGATAGTAAGTATGGTGTGTTTTATGCGTTTGTGTGGATAGTATATATGTGTGTGTGTGTGTGTTTTATGCGTTCTCGTACGTTTTGTGTGTGTGTGTGTGTGTTTTATGCATTCGCCTGCGTTTGTGTGGATAGTAGGTCTAGTGTGTTTTATGCGTTCTCGACAAAGACCCTTTTCAGGGCCACTTTACTGCCTCGAAAAGATTTATTCTTTCTTGCCTAAAATTTTTTTTAGCTGTATAATTTATGTTTAACTCTTAAAACATTATTCTCTGTTTCAAGTGTCCAGTACCGTGACGTCACTCTACCTGTTCCATTCCTATTGTTCCCATACAAAATTCCCATTGACGCTATAGTGTCCCAGGGTGTGCCATTTGACGCTATAAATCTTGACGCTATAGTACAAAGTAGGGTCCCGTAATGCTAATTCCCACTGACGCTATTGTATCGCTTATTTTTATTTACAATTTTTCAGTTTCCGCGAAGGTCGGTATGAGTTTAAATAATTTCAGTACTACTTTAAGTCATGGTAACATTTTTAAAATTTATCTATGGATTATTTTCAGTCTCCGCTAAAGTCCGGTGCAATTTCAGAATTTAGTGCTACACTTTGTCTTTGCCATTTCTGTCAACCAAAACATCTAGTTATCAGTTTCCATTCAAGTCCGCAAAATTTTTCGGAAATTTAATGCAATATTTTAAGTCACGGGAATCTGAGTACAATCTTCCGGAGTTTTTCTCAGTCTCCACTAGAGTTTGGGACATTTTGGTAATCTTGGTACTACTTTTAGACTAAACAAATACAATTTAATCTTCTGGGATATGTTCAGTCTCCGTTAAATTCTGGGACAATTTCGTAATTTTAGCGTTACTTTGAGTCACAGTCATTTGAATATTAATGTTCCAGATTTTCTCAGTCTCCACTGTAGTCCGGGACAATGTCGTAATGTTAGTACTACTTTTAGTTTAAACCAATGTGACCTAATGTTCAGGGACATGTTTAGTCTCCGTTAAATTCTGGGACAATTTAGTAATTTTAGCGTTACTTTTAGTCACATCCATTTTGGCGTTAGTCTTTTCCTTGATTATAGCTATTTATAGCATCATTATAATTATGCAAATTTATGAACACCGCCAACATAATTTCAGATCTAGGTAATGCTTTATATATAAATCTCGGGCTTGTATTAGTATATGTCTGTCTTAGTCTCTATTGTGTTTGTCTCTACGTAGAGTGGTAGTCACGCGTATTCAGGTCAGCCACTTGCTACATTGTTACCAATCTTCCAGTATCGTGACGTCACCCTACCCGTTCCATTCCTATTGTCGCTATACAAAGTTCCCATTGTCCCTATATCATCCCAGGGTGTGCTTTTGTCCATAAAAATCGTGTCCCCATGTCGTGCCAGGGGGTATTTTGCATGGATGTCCCATTGTCCCCAAATCGTCCCCACTCACTAGTTCTGACTCTCTGGTGCGAAACTGAAGCACAGGTGTCCAACACATGTAGATCTATATCTGTTCAGGAGACATTTTAAGTAATTTCTGACATTTAATTCTTGAAGTAATACGCGCACCTGTCATATACCTATATATTTGTTGTTTAAAATTATTTTACATTACTTTCATTAATTTGTAGTGATATATTACTATAAAACAAAATTATATATCTTTGTGTGAAGTGATACGATGAAAAAAAAAACCAATAGGAAAAACACAACAACAAAAAGCAATTCAGAAAAATAATTGTGAGACCATTTCTTTTTAATTATTATTGAACACAATGATATATATCTTTGTATGAACTGATATGAGCACGTCACTTCACATGGGTTCATTGAATGTTTGACCATCTTGCAACACATCCTTCCAGTGGCTTTCTGCGACATGAAATACACCCCCTTTTCGCGATATGGTGTGCACAATTTGTCCGTATCGGATTGATACGCTTTCTTTTCCTTCCAGGTTTGTTTGCCTTGCTTGATTGCTGCAGGTTCTCCCCACCCACCCACCCACCCATTTTGGGCTACACAGAGGGCGCGGGATGTGTCTGGCCCTCTCTGTGTGGTGGCGATCGGAGCCCAAAATTTCAAGCACTTGAGCTTCATTATGTATGCAAAGTAAGGCTAA